>JAPQRP010050505.1:0-10292 GCA_037367295.1 Apogon hyalosoma
AATAAATAAAAAACAGCTGGAATGAATGTTCTTCATGTCAGTCATAAATGACTGCATTAGTGTTGGACATTTCAAGTTCCTGCTCACATTACTGATTTATGACTATACTGCACTGAAACTCAATGAAAGAGCCATAAGGAAGAGACAATTATTTGACAATTAAATCAAAATTCCCTCAATTCAGAATATTTTATTTTATTACAGTACAATACATTTTTTAGATTTTTGTGTCCATAAAAAAGCTTGAACTGAGCTGAATTGAACTGAACTGAGCTGAACTGAACTGAGCTGAACTGAACTGAACTGAATTGAACTGAACTGAATTGAACTGAACTGAGCTGAATTGAACTGAATTGAACTGAACTGAACTGAATTGAACTGAACTGAATTGAACTGAACTGAATTGAACTGAACTGAACTGAATTGAACTGAATTGAACTGAACTGAACTGAACTGAACTGAACTGAACTGAGTGGCTGCAGTCAGTGGTAAATTGGCTTCTGTGAGGAGGGGGAGCCCTTGTGTAGCCTGCAGTCAATGATCATCTTATTTCACATGCATGTACATTACAGTATATTGCACTCACATTGCCCACAACTTACTGTATGTAAAATGTTGTTTTTTTTTTTTTTTTTTTGGGGGGGGGGTTGCCATGTGTAGGCTGTGTGATTAAATAGCTGTCTAAGCAATGAAGATGTTAATACTTTTCAATTTAGAATCTTTTTAATTTTATCGTGCAACAATAATAAGTTATTTATTTGAACATTATATGACAAAGATAAAATGCAGTACAGCAGATACATTGAAGGAATCTGTACCTCCAGCCCAGTCTCATATCAAAATGTGGACAAACATAGCTATATCACATTTTGATATGAGACCGGGTTGGTACCTCATACAGTTCAACTTCAGTGTCAGAATACAATGCATGATGCAACATGTAAAAATTAGCATGGGTAAAATGGTTTGACTGTTGCTTCTACAGGGGTTTGAACCCAAGACTCCTTCACCACAGTTAGGGGGCTTACCCACTGAGTTATCCACCCATTAGCATAATAGGTAGCCATATTATCTAAGGAGCTATCTGCTGATATCTGCTGTATTAATATATTGTGGTGGTAGATAATTTTAACTTGGTCAGTTTAAAAGTAGATCACAAGCCGAAAAAGTGTGGACAATCCTGCAGTAGGCTCTAGAATTCTAGGATCCATTTAGAATAGATCATGGTTTAGATGAGCAGAGCACTGATGTTGATGTACTGAGATACTAGAATCATGGAATGTGTTATCACATGACATCTGACAATCCTATGTTGCCAATTTGGGTGTGTCTTTGGGTCGTCTCAACTTCATAGTTTATTTTGTTTATCAGGAGATGAAAATGAGTAGCAGAAATAGTAGAGGGTCAGTTTACACTTAGGGAGAGGGAGCTGAGCTCCAGTGGGGTTTGTTGTGGACCTAAGTACATGGAGTTGAGCTCTGGTGGGCTTCAGCCCAATTTAACCTATGGTTGCAATAAAAAGTGCAGTGGACACTTCTAACAGTAACTCAGTGGCAATGACCCACCTCAAATGGAGATCAGTTGATTGAAATGGGCTCAGATCATTGGCAAACAACTATGGAACGTTTCAAATAAACTTGACAAATGGCAACAACTAAGAATGGGGAAATAGGAGAGTTTCATTTACATGGCTGTAAATGTAAGTAGATTTTTGCTCCATATAGTTTCACATTGTAAATAATATTCAGTTTGCTTGAAATTTGACCCTATACTGCTAAAACTGAACAAAATGCAGAACCTGTGATTTGTTGGCAGTTGATTATATGTGCATTAAGCTGTGTTGTTGTGCGACTTTGCACTTCACTAATCATTATGTGCAGCTTGGTGCAGCTCAGATCACTCATCACGGACTTATACAGGATGGCAATTTGAGCCAAAACTAAAGTGAGCGCATGACAAACACTCCAAGATGAGGAGCAATGATGAACTATACAGGTGTGATTAATGTTTAGACTGAGTACGCAGAGTGGCCTTGTGTCAGCGTCAAACATTAAAACACAGCGCTCTAAAGCATAATGGTTATGTTTTAACCTCTTTAAAGCCATAAACAGACTCACCATATGAGGATGCGAGGAAATCCAGTCAGTACTGGTAAGAGGATCCACACTTAGGAGGTTGATGATAGAAAGGACAATGTTGAAACCTTGCTCCCCCATTGTTGCATGTCTTCACCTCACCCTTATGGTTCTACCTCATTTATAATCAGATCTGTCTGTGTAATGTCCACAAAAGGCAAAGACTAGCCAAAATTACATTTTAAGGTTTTTATATCTGGGCAATAAGTGTTTGTGTTCTAG
The DNA here is from genome assembly GCA_037367295.1 of Apogon hyalosoma. Lineage (NCBI taxonomy): Eukaryota > Metazoa > Chordata > Actinopteri > Kurtiformes > Apogonidae > Apogon > Apogon hyalosoma. The sequence goes on from JAPQRP010050505.1 coordinate 2,358, forward strand.
TGATTGAGACATTGTTTTTCTCTGCCAGGGCTCAGTAAGAGATACTGTGGAGAAACACAAAATTCAGGAAACATTTGGAGAAAACAGTTTTATTTACTTTGTGCAAAATAAAGACTATGGCTTCTGTTCCACATTTCTTAAAGATTTGATCACTTCAAGCTGCCAACAATTTATATCATAGCCTTTATTTCTTTTAAAAAAAAAAATAGCCTCATAATACTAAATTGCTAAAAGCCTGATATACATAAAGAAATAATGTCCATATAAATTCCTTTTTTTTATTCTTCTCAACCTTGTTTTTGTATTTTATTGTATACACTCCCCTACAGGCACAAGTTTATGGATGAAATAAAAATGAAAAAATCTCAGACACATTCTCTGACTCATTCTGACTTTTTTTTTAATTTACACTTTATACTTTTACAAAAACAACTCTTTTTTTTTTTTATAACAACAGGACTGCAAAGCCAGAACACTAGCAAAGATTAAGAACAACCATAAACTCCAAAATACAGAGTGGTCTTTGTCAGTTTTGAACAGCCAACTGGGATATATGATCCAGTTAAAACACTCAACACCACAAACGTCAGTTCTCCCTATACAATGTGCAGCTTGCATTACTATCTGGGATGTTTTGTACAGTTTTTCCAAACTACAGTTTAAATACAGTATCAAAGACGCAAAATACAACATCTGTCTCAAAGCAGGTTGTAATCAAGTAGCCTACAGTATAAAGAATATGCAACAGAGTATGAGTGTATATACTGTATATTTATATATATATATATACACACACTGCAGACAGTCACAAAGTGAAGACTACCAAGGCCCCCAAACTCCCAGACTAAGCTGTTCTATTCACATTTAACAAGAATATCCAAAGATGCCATGAAACAACAACCATAATACAAAAGTCACCAAAAATATATATATGCCATTATGATGAGCTACCATGTTTTTTTTTTCTCCTAGTCTTAAATAAACCATATGGACTGGAAAACATATACAACATCAAGTGTACATTGAAAAGGCATGTCCTGTATATAATTGAAATATTTTTAAAACATTGCACATAAAAGGGATAACATACAGAAAAGAAGGCATGCTGAACAACAGATCAGAGCTATGCTGGATGAAGAGTTATCGACAAATAAGGCCTTGACAGAACGCATTGCCAAATGAAGACATGCTCTCCACTTTCACAGAACGATATGAACATGCAACCTTTGATAAAACAAACAGAAAAGAGCTGAATAGAACCAGTCATTTGCCATCCAATGCCTTGTTCCTTTGTTTCACAGATCACGCAGGGTCTTTTTCCTATTTGATTCACCTTCAGTCACATTTAAGTAAAACAAAAATTATACATTCTTTTTTTTTTTCTTACATAATTCACCATTCCGAAAGACAAAATATCGACTTAAAACTTTTATAACAACACCTGTCCATTTATTGCACACCATTGGTTCACAAAAATATTTCGGGCACTTTTGCGTTTTCAACAAACAGCAGCATTTCATTATAAAAAGTTGTATTAATACAGAAACTGAACGCAACAGATGAAAAGCATGACATACAAATGGAGAATAGAAAACTTTTTTTTTTTTATTTTTGATATTGTGCAACTAGAGTTAATAGGTCCATTTACTAAGGCTAGCCTCTTAAATGCACAACATCATACAGTGTTTTAAGGGCTGACACAGCAGGACCCCTTTGCTAAATAGCATGGACCACTTAGAATGATTATCTCTTTCTTTTATTATGTGCAATTATTGATTGCCATGGCAAATCCCCCAATGAGATAGAGAACATTTGGTCCTTCAGGAAAATGTTTGATTGGTACCCAGATAAAAAGGGCAAATGGCACAACTTTGAAGAAGTGACGGAAATGATGGCACAGGTTGACACAAGCGCTTAAGACAGCTCTTTAGTGAATTTCCATGATGCCGACAGCCTCAACACAGCAAGAATCTCTACATTTTACAATCAGACCCTGTGTATGAGTTCTTTCATCCTGCTGTGGTCATCCTACACGTGAGCAGTGAGCGCTACTTTCAGGGAGAAAAAGAAATGTCACTGAATAGGATATCCAGTCACAGTCAGTAGCATTCAACTCATGAATTATTAACCACGGGCATTTTTATGTTCTCACAACAGAGGCACAACAAAGCACAGAATTACAACCATGTTGGCACAACACAGGTAGCAGGAGTCAGAGGTCTGACCCAAAAATCAGCCAAAATGAAAAAAAAAACAAAAAAACACTTAAGTAGGGTCAACTGCCAGACTGTGTTTATGAGTTAAAAGGAGAGGGACCAGCTCATGCCAATTAGCTTGTCATATAGAATGAATCAATTCACAGTATTTGCATTCACACATTTGCTTCTAAAGCAACATAATCACAAAACACCTACAAGCCAAATAAATCTGCTCAGACCATCTCAGATGGCTGCTGTAATCTGCTATCACCTGCTTCTTGCTACTCTGCTGCAGATGTAAACGGTACATTTTAGTCAGGGAATTGTTCACAACGTGTTTTTTTTTTCCCTTTGTTATGACTCAAGGTAAAAGAAACCTAAAGAGGCTGCTGGTGCTTTACTACACACTTTTGGGCTTGATATAATATTCTTGGCTCATCAGCCACATATAAACATGAAGATTAAATTTTTAACATGACAATCATTTTGTACCACTTCAACGGTCACGCAACATCCTGCTACCTGTTGGAAAACCAGGATGATCCAACACCTCTGTTACTGATATTAATATCAATAAAACAAAACTGTCTTCACAAAGGGAAAAACATTTGCAAAGCAGACCAATTCACATGGGATGAAATGCTACATTATCATATCTTAGAGACCATTAGGTAATATATTACTGCAGCTGTAAGAAAGCCCTGTAACTCCACTTTCATCAAAGTTTTTAACCTCAAATTCAGTGTCATTTTGTTAGATTTTGAAATTAAAAAAGCAGCAGTGCTGATGTGAGATTAGTTTCTTCTGGAGTGACAAGGATTTGAATCAACAGCAGTGTTTAGTAAAAAAAAAAAAAAAAAAAAAAAATGTTGCAACAGGTCAGGTCAATGAAATACTGCACACAAACGTCTAAGGGAATACTCTGTCAATATAATTTCAAGTTTTTAACATTTAAAAATGAAATGTACTGTGTTCATATTGATAAAAGAAATGCACATACGCACACCTGACATATCATACTTCACAACACCCAACATACACAGCATTCAAATAGTAAAACTACAGTACAAGCTATTGCAGTATAGATAATATAGACATTTAACAGTTTGCCTATAGTGACGGCACTGAAGGAATAACACAGTCTCTGCCCATAAAAACTAGCATTATCACTACAAATGAAATACATTTTTTTTCTTTAGCTCAGTTTGCAAAGACTTGATTTGTCCCCATTAGCAAAGTCAAGACTTCTTCTTCTACTACACATTTCTTGAAAAAATGGGAACTCTCAGGCACTTTCCAAAAGTAGGGCAAGGCTTGGATTTAATCCACCTTAAATTGGCAAGGACGAAAAAAGACTTTAGCTAATGTCGCATTCACGTCATATGGGAAAATAATAATTAAACCTCTTAAAATAACTGTCCAAAAAAAATATACTCCTCTTAAAATCCTTTGGTGACAAACTCAACTCTGATTTTTTTGACCTCTTGATATCATTAACAGCCAACTGCTGTGGTAAAGTTTAGGAAATTATATTGTAATTGCAAATAAAGCCAAGGAAATTATCATTTTCTGAACACAATTTTATAAATGTTATCATATGACTGGACTACTTTGCTGGATTTGGTTGTATTGTAAAATGTTAAGCGCTTCTGCATTGTCCTCAGGAAACTTCATGGCCTCTTGATGGTTTTGCATGATGAAGTTTCAACCTGTGATCATGTCCAAGTCGTCTCTTTGAACCGTCAAGTCATTTGCACAGATATTCCCATATGACATGACTGCAAAATAAGACATGACGGACAAGTAGAAAACTGGAATCACTCTATGGAAATGGATGCCAGCTCCTTGGCCTGGGCATGCTGCTGCTGCTGCTGCTGCTGCTCTTCTTCAAACACCTCTGGGGAACTGCCACCCACACTGTTGTCCACCTTGGTCTCCTCTGTCATGGCTGCCGTTTCCTCGGCATCCATCTTAAGGGAGGCTGGGGCTTCCAGGGGGTCCAGGGGTTCAGGAGAAAGGAAGCCTGAGGAGCTCTCACAATTTTGGGTAGAGGAGGAGACCTGGGAGATGACGGGCATCTGGACTGAGGAGGAGGACGAGGCGGCAGTGGTGGTAGAGTTGGAGGTGCTTCCCGGGTAGACGGTGTGATGTTGGGACTCCTCCAGCTCATACTGGACTCCCAGCGCCTCCTCCTCCTCCTGCACCTGGCTCAGGTAGTCGGGCACGAGGAAATCACTGCAAACACGCAGGAAAAAAAGGTTCAGTTCATTGTATTTTCATCTGCCTTAACACAAGTTTTGGATTGTAATTGTGCCTGTACATTTATCAGTACCATGGTTATTATATTTAGCAAAGACTATGACTAAAAGTAGCAGTGAAATAACTTGAATATAAAAATAAAAAAGACAGCTTTCAAAACCATGGAAACTAAATTAAAACTACAATGAACATAAAGCCAAATGGAATAGAATTGTGTTGAAATAAGCTTCATTTTCCCCAAAATGATGTACAAGAACAAAATGCCTTTGAAAAATACGGGACCTTTAATAAGCAACTCCTGTTGCTGCACTTACAAAACTAAACTCAAGACAAGAAGTGAAAGACAAAACAAAACTAAAAGTGACAGCTCTGCTCAGGACATGCTGGTCTCAGATGACTGGTCAGTTAGGTAGTTTGGAATACAAGAGTTTCAATAACTGGAACGAGGATCAACTCTAAATCTGCTCTTGAACAAACAAGTGAGACCTTTACATTTCCCAGCATGCTTTCCAATAGTCATGAGAGAAAAAAAGGGATTGAGGAAGGGTTCAGTTATTCAACTTATAGAACCTCAGTAAATAAAATCCACTTAATTTTGGTTTGCAGTTGCTATAGCGATTATTAATAAATTAGTATTTATTACAATCATCTCAATCACTTCACAAATGTAACAATTGTTCAATCAACACATTTAAGTCTTATCTCATTTTGTAACAGATGATTTGAAAACTTTGACAAGTGCTCAGAAATGTTATCAATCATTTCATAATGATTTCAATTTATACATTTTATTTATGCATTTATATACAAGCCAGAAGTTTTGGTACACCTTTCTTTCCTTTTTAATGGGAAGGCCTTTATTTTCAGGGTTACAATGACCTGTCTTCTTTTATGGTTTTGTTCTCTCTGTGATGACAATTCTAAATAAAACTGCAGAGGATCTGCTGCAGTTTCTTCAAAAACTGTTTTTATAGACACAGTGTGTTGATTGATTGACTGAAAAACAAGTCAGAAATTTTTGCATCAACTTTCAAATCTCTGAAAAACACATTCCTTTTAAGTGATTGGTAATAAAGTTTTTTTAGTCTCTTTAAACCTTCCGATTTTAACAATTCATACCTACCAGTAGGAATAGCTCTCCATGCACACCATAGCTTACTTAAACTGCACTGCAACAACTCTCTGACAGCCTTAAAGTGTGTTCACGTGGAATATTTCCTTAATATTTTTCAACACACCAAGTAAGATGGAGGCACAGTAAAGGATATGTTAAAAAAAAAAATGCTTACTTAGGAAAATTGATGTGGGTATTATTAAATAAAGCAACTTTTTTGTTTCAATAATTAAACTGGTATATGAAATCAATCACAAAAGGTTGTTTATGTGAATCTGCACAGTGTGAGCAGAGTTGTAAATGAGATTTATCCCAGTGCAGCAAATATCAAAGAATGGGAATTGAGGCTTCAAATCCAGAATAAATAGATAAGTGTAAATGTCCTCTGTGGCTCAGACAGCAGCTGAATCTGACAAACTAGTCTGGAAATCAGCAACTCAGAAAAAAACACAATGTAGTTAACATATCTTTTTATGTGAGGACTGAGGATGGGAGTTAAGAGCCTAACTGGATTGCCAGAGAATTTTCCACACTGTTATGATCTCAGGCAGAGACCTTCTACAATAAAACTTTTGAGGAGTCAATGGCCCGTTTGAGTCCTGCCGACCTGTGAGGGCTTGAGTTGATTAAGAAGTGGAAAAGTCTGGGAAATAAAAACACATCGACTTTATAAAGACACTGTGTTCTGACTTTCACAAGACTTTGTGGACTGTGCTGCTGATAAAAACAAACAAGCCACTCTCTTTGATTAAGAAAAATCTATTCACATGGAAACAAATACAGATGACAAAATTATTAAAGTTGTGTTCTTAGACACTGTATGACCACAAGGTTAAATTGTCCATGTGCAGCTGGTTCTCTCATAAGGTAAGCCTAGGTAAAAATTTGAGAATAGAAGATAGAGAACTTGAGTGAAAGCTTCAATACATTGTGTTATGTTGACATTTTTACAGTTTTTCAGGTGGACTTAATTTTGTATACCTACTTCAGCCTCAAATCTCCTTTAATTTCTCAGTAAAAAGGCCTTTAAGTACCTTCTCTGAATCATTCATTTTTAATAACGAGTGAGATCTGGATCAAATCTCCCCCATAAATCCAGTCAAATACTTCAGGTACACTTGATCTGTGCAGTCAGCTCAATTACAAACATTCGAAAACAATTCGACACAACCAAAGCCATAAAAGGAAAAAATGATCAAATGAACCTCAGGTATTAGAATCTAAGTTGAGAGGTGTCTTAAGATCCAGGTGAGATCTGAGTAAATAATGGGGGTAAATGCCCCTGGACTCCTCACCTGCTCTGGAAGTAGTTTGCTAGTTCGGATGCCTCATGGTTCAGACTCCTCAGGTGTACAATTAAATTGCCAGAGTTGGTGAACATGGCGCCGCACGTTTTGCACTCGTAAATCCGCGGCTTGCGGATTATGTGTCGGGAGACCCTCATGTGGTGCTTATATTCACCGAAGGACGTGAATGTGGCGCTACAAATCTGGCACCGGAAACAGCGTTTACCTTCGTGCTTCAGCCGATGCATCTTTAGGGAGTAGGCCCGTGTGAACTTTTTCCCACAGCGGTCACACTGGAAAGGCTTAATGCCTGGAGGAAGAGGAAAACACCAACGATTAGCTCATCTGTATCACATAAATGTGTGTGTGTGTGTGTGTGTGTGTGTGGGAGGTGGAGGCCTAATGACTACATTTTACCATAAAGTCAGTCTCGACTGTTTTCCAAATCACTGTTTCCTACAATAGAGATCATCACTAAGCCATACACAAGGTGCAAAAAAGTGCAGCTGCCTGGTTACCTTTTTTTTATATCTCCAATATCAACAAGACAAACAAAAACAAACTGTGGTCTGTTACATTTCAGTTATTTCAGTTTAAAATATATGTTGTCTTCCATAAACCGACAAGTGAAGGGGTAGGAGACTATTAGAGCTCGACCAATATGGGATTTCTGGGGCCAATGTTGATGCCAATATTGGGGGCTAAAAAAAGCAGATATCCGATTTATCGGCCAATATCCGATATACTGGCTGGTAACCAATATATATCGATTGGTATATGAAATAAGAACATTGATATACACAGGATATTAGATAATGGTGGACATGTGAATTAACAGTTGGATCTTTGTTTATCTCACAAAGATAATTACACAACTTTAAAATGCTGTATTATTATGCTGTCTTATATTAAACTAATACATGACCTGTGGGGAACCACAGGTTGTAGATGTGGTAGTTTTTATGCTGGGGAGAGCAGACTTTTGGGAAAACATGTGTCTATATTTTATAAGTAGTAGTGGTCCACGATTTTCGGAGCAGGGGTGGGGATTGTGGTCCGTGATTTTCGGAATGGCGAG
>JAPQRP010050506.1:0-10289 GCA_037367295.1 Apogon hyalosoma
TTGTAAAATAGAGGGTTTAAGGTAAACACTGAATACATTTGAGGAGGAAAATGTCAGAGGAACTTCACTGTGGAATTATGGGAAAAATTGACGTACTTTTTTTTTTGTCCATCTGTGACGCAGCAGTTTTAGATATTTGTCATTTAAAAATATTGAAACTAAATGTTGCCCTTTGAGTCTGTTCCACATGATGACAGCCCAAAAACTACACCATGGTCAGTCCGGGAGATTCAGTCCTTGGTGGCCGACATTAAAATTCAGACGAGACAACACACAACGAGCGAGTTTATCAGTAAGTCTGAGCAAACATGGAAGTAACGCAGTGCATCGCTATGACGAACAGGCACTGTAAAGTCGGTAGTATCCTGTAATGGAAATGGTCTCCAGGAATAGTACCTGGTACCCGAGCCGGTTCCATGTAGAGGAAACACGGCACAAGAAGTTGACTCGGTACCTCTTCCTGCAGCTGCTTGGTGTTGTTCATGCTGCTCTCCAGGTCCAGCAGCAGGTTGTACATTTGCTGTATCTCAGCCTCAGTCTGGGTCATGCTCTGCACCATGCTCTGCAGCTCCACCCCACGTTCATCTGTTTGTTCCTGAAATGACAAAGCAGAGCTCAAGCCTCCATCTGAACCTGTTCAACTTGGGCTACAGGCGCCTTTTTTCAAGCTCACAATAGAGTTCTTGATGTTCTTGACGTTGTCCCTCATCTTCTCCATCTGGCTCTTCAGTTCTTCTGGAGACTCTACGATCTGAGACTTGAGTTTGCTGATGTCCTCCTTCAGGTCGGTGACGTTCAACTTCACCTGGGCCTGTCGCAGACATTTTCACACATTTTTTTCCACTGATCCTTGTGAAAACATCACCCCAAAGCAGGATCAGATATTTATAGTCACATACCAGCTTCTGAGTCTTCTCTGCTATTTTGGTCTTCCACTCTGCGATGGAGTCATTTTTCATGTTCTGGAAGGAGGTGCATTAATGTGACTGACAGAACAACCCAAACAGGACTGCTGTTCAGAGGATGAGCACTCACCACTTCCTGGTACTCGTGCACAGTCGTGGCCTGAAGTTCAGACAGAGCCGCCGCCAGCTCGTCTGCCTCCGCCTGCTGCTCCGGTGGGATGGTCCTGAAACAATGACATCTCAGTGAAACATCAGTTTAGACAGGGTTTCTGCAGGTCATTAAAAAGCATTAGAAGTCATTAAAAAGGTTTGTGAAAATTAAGGCCTTAAATGGTATTAAAAAGCATTAAATTTGATATCCAGATGCAGCGGTGACACAGGGACACATGACCTGTTCAATAGTGTCTGTGTTTAAACTAAATAACTGATCTCCATATTTAATACATGTATGAACAGGTCTCAGTAAATACTTTCACATGACATATGGTACAATTTACAGAAATAAAATTTGGGGTAAAAGTAGTTAAATTACTGCTGCATGACAAAGGGACTCAAAATGAACTTTTTTTTTTTTTTACTTTATGCAAATGTACAAAACATGCTGTTCTGATCATAAATGGATCCTAAATGAAACACAGGGCTTTAGCTCTGATGTTCAACTACAACTGGATCAATACTGGATCAAAATGTTTAAATGATAAGTTTTTATGAACTCAATATGTTCAGTATCACAATAAAAGACTGACTGGAACTAAAACACTACAAATATGATCAGAAACCTTTATTGAACAGACAGATTACAAATGAAGTGATAAATACAGATAATAGCAGAGCATACTGGACTAATAACTGGATTGAACAGAACCTTTATATATTCATGTGCTGTTGAAGACTGAGTTCAACAGATTTATAGACTGAAAAGATCACTGATGCAAGAACAAATATTAAAGTTAATAGTGCATTTACATATGAGTGTGAACAAATATTATTATTAAAGTTAATAGTGCATTTACATATGTGTCAGAAGTATAACTTTACATTATCAGTTATATCTTTTTTCTACAAGTGATACTGACATTTTTTAAAGAGTTCCATAAAATAGAGTTCTTAAGCTAAAAAATTAGCCTAATTGAGAAATGATACGTGAAACTTTAATTTTTGACACTGATGTTCACTTTTGTTCCTACTAGGCTTTACATACACACACGACAAGTTAAAGGACAAACCACATTAACATTTCTTAGTAAACTGATGGTAAACCAGTCTAAGGTCTATCATCTTGGAAGAACCTTTAATTGCAAATAATATAATACAGATAAATAAACTACCCAGTCATTTTTCAGAGCACTAAGTCATATACTGAGTGTTTTCCTTTGGCCCAGTCAAGTATACATCAGTAAACTAATCAATTTACCTTGCTCTAATGACACACATTTAATTTAGAACTTACGTCAGCATCTCAATCTTCTTCTCTGCTTCCAGGTTACCTTTATTGTAAGCCTGAATGCGGTCCATGTCTGCCCTCTGACAACACAAACAACCACTGTTACACAATCAGCTGCTCCGTGTCAGTGGTGAAAATAACCAAAGTGTCTGAAAATCTACAGCCTTTAACCACCTGCCGAGTCTCACAACTAAACAACGTACAAACTTAGCCTGTTTCTCCAGGGTCATCTCCATCCTCTGCTTCCTGAAGTGAAGGAAGTTCATGATACCGCTCAGAACGGTCAGAGTTTTCTGTTTTTCTGCACAAGGAGAACAGAAATGCTTAGACTGATAGTTACAAGATGAGTAAAACACCATAAAGTACCATAATGTATCATCTTAGTACACATCAAATAGAAAACCATACACTTACTGGGAGCCAGAAGGTCATTCAGTGAGAAGTCATAGACCAAGCACATGGGCAGAAACTGACGCCTTGAAAGAAAAGAACACAAGAATTTAATGTGACATGGGAAGGCAGTTGGAGAATATTTGTAGACACCATTTTTTTCTCCTGTGTTGTTTTGGACACGTGATGTTTACAGAAGAAGCAAAAGAGGAAACTTACATGCGCACGTAGACGCTCATGATGGTGGTGGCCCCTTCATTATAAGCCGGATACTGAATGTTTTCCAGAAGTGGAACCTGTTGGGAAAAAAAACAAAAACCAGGACTGAACAAAACCAAGACGAGAAACAGTAACAGACAAAACTATGTCTATGATCTCTGTGGTGAAGTCAGGAGGACTCACCATGGAGTGACACTCAGGTCTGAATCGATACAGGAGGTGCAACACCCTCATGTACAGTGTCTGAACGGCCTCGGGCTGTAGGACAGAAAAGAGGAGGTCTGTGTCAAAGGTCTAGGACTTCACTCACAAACAGGTCCAGATTCCTGTAAGTCTCTCATATTGCTAGAAGTTAATTTTATAGATGTGGTAAATAGTGTATTATCCTTCCTTCACCCTACATTGCATATTTTGTTTATGCAATTTTTTGCAGGACACATCTGTTTTGAATAAATATACAGTTTCTAAACAGTACTTTTTTCAAAACCAAGCTCCTGTTTTAGCAAAAAGAAAATTACAAAACATGTTACGGCACAAGTCTTACGGTCATTGGCATTTTAATACAATCGAATTCTGTTTTACACAACTGTAAATTTTTTTTTATCATAATCTTATTTTGAAAAAAATCTGAGTTGGTGAATGCACTGAGATTTATTTATATGTTGTGGCAACTTGGTATCAATCAGTACTATTGTTTGATGATACATGGCCACAGATCTAGTCTATTAGATCTAATGCCTTCTCCCAGCGTGTGGTAAATACTTGGAAGAAGCTGCCTGAAGATGTGGTGATGGCAAAGGTATTCAGTACCTTCAAAGCCAGGCTGGACAACCACTGGAGCGATCACACACTTTATTACAAATACAAAGTGACTGATGTGTACTGAGAGACTAATTTTGAGGTGTATAGATTTCAGTCTTCATGCCGCATTTTCGTATTGTATTGTGTAGTATCATTTTCTACATTTTATGTAACTTTTTTAAAGCTTATTTTCAGCTTAACAATATTAGATTTCCATTAGAGCAGGGGTGTCAAACTCATGTTAGTTCAGGGGTCACATACAGCCTAGTATGATATAAAGTGGGCCAGACCAATAAAATAATATAAATAAGAGGATACAAACTTAGAAATGATGTCAACTCCAAATTTTTCTCTATGTTTTTGAGTGAAAAAAGGAAAATGCTGTAATTAAAATGTTTACATCTATGAACCGTACTTGAATATAACATGAACAAATATGAACCTGAAAATTCTTCAGAAAAACAGTGCAATGTTAACAATATTACACCTTAGTTTATCATTTACACGTGTGCATCACAACTTACAGATCACCATGGAGCTACAAATACACAAAACATTTAATAACAGGCAGAATATTGGTAAAATTAGACATCCTACTCTTAAGATATTCCAGGTTCTTCATATTTATTCACATTTTTTGTAAAAGGCTAGTTTGTAGATGTAAACATTTGTGCGTAATTGTACTTTTTTTTTTTTTTTTTTACACTACAACAAAGGAAAAAAATGTGTGGGTTTTCATTATTTGTAGGTTATTATGATATCATTTTACTGGTCTGACCTAAAGTGATTTTAATGTCCTTGGTTGATAATATCTTCAGTGTAATTTTTGTATTTCACTAATTCATCCCAGGGGCCGGTTTTGGTCCCCGGGCCGCATGTTTGACACCTGTGCGCTAGAGGATAAACAGTCATTTTGAAAGGAGTTTTTTTTTTATTACAGTTTGTTATTATTATTATTATTATTATTAGTAATAGTAGTAGTAGTAGTAGTAGTATTTTTTATTATTATCGTCATCTGTCCTCGGTCCAGTGTCTCTGGTTCTTCGGTTCCTACTGCCACTGGATTTCGGGAACTTCACTACTCCATCTCAGCAGCATTTACAGACCGTCCTTGTGCTCTTCCCACTGTGGCAGAACCTCTGTCGGCTCTCAGACCCCGGGGCCCTGGTTCTTTACCTTCGGGACGGGCGTCAAGTCGCTCTTGGTGAAGTGTTTCGCTTCTTGACCGGTGAGAACTTCTGTTCGGTAAAAGTTCACTATCGCGTCCGCAGCGTACACCGGAAATGTGTTTTCAGTCATATTTGCTTACGATTTCGTATCCGTTTAAGCAGATAAAATCCGAAGCAGTTGGCTTTTAACCATGGACCTTCCTCCAGTTTGTTTAGAAGACCAAACAAAATTGGCGCCTTAAAACTGCTTCCTGGTTGACTTGCAAACAAAGCCTCTGATTGGTTGGTTTGTTCTTCTTTTGTTGCACAAGTCAAGGGTGACATAGTGAACGGGTGCCCTCTGGTGGCGGGAGACCAAACATTAAAATTAAATAAAATACAATAAAGTCATACAAAATAAAACGAAATAAAGTAAAATAAAATGAAATACACATTGTTGTAATTAGGCCTTTATTTAAGCAGATAAAATCCCATTGAGATGGAGATCTCTTTTCCAAGGCTGACCTGACCAAGACGACACACCATGAAGGAAAACAGGTCTTACAGACAGGCAGTACCAATAAAACAGTAAAACAAACAGTAATAATATTGTAACAACAGAAAAGTTGGGCAATTAAATAAAATAAAGTAACATCAAATGAAATAAAATAAGCATTGCAAGTCATTAAACAATTAAAAGTTAATAAATTAATTAAAAACCACAATGTGATTAGGTTCAAGATTCCTGAAGTTTATTGTCATATACACAGCAGTACTGAGCAAAGAAACTCTTATTATGCCAGTTCCGTTCACACAACTAACGTAAACAAAACTAAACTAAAATGAAATAAAGGAAACTGTATACTAAGCAAGGAAAAATAAAATGAAAGTGAAATAAAATGAAGTGAGTACTCTGTGCAAAGAGTAAGAGCATCAAGGTGCAAAAAAATAAAGATTGTTTGTAAAAGGTACAAAATGCTGTCACAGTGGTAAGACGTTGAGTGCAAATATTATTACTGTTGTGCAAATATGGGAGGATATGTACAAATATGAGTTAGAGTCAGTCAGTGGTTCAGTAGGCTGATGGTCTGTGGATAAAAACGGCTCCTTAGTCTGGTTGTCTTTGCTTTCATGCTCCTGTCGCGTCAGATTTCAGGAGCGTTAACAGTGTTTGCTGTTGGTGGGTGTGGATTAGAATGATATGTGTCCCTATCCTAACTCTAACTCCATCCTAACACGACCCTAACCCTTAAACCCCAACCAGAGTTGATCAAATCAGTGTTATTTACCAATTAAAGAAGAGGACATCAGAATGTGTTTAAAGATTTCCAGATGTTCATATATCAAACAGTCAATCAATCAATCAATCAATCAATCAATCAATCAATCAATCAATCAATCAATCAATCAATCAATCTTTATTTATATAGCACTTTTCATACAGTAAAATGTAGCACAAAGTGCTTAACCGTATGCTTATATACCGTATGTCCAGTATGAATTTAGGAATAATAATGATAAAAGACTATCTATACATTTGTCATAATTAGATTTTTTTTTTTGGATAACTATAATATAATATAGTATAAAATCAGTTTAACCAGACATTAACAGAAAAATATACACATAAGGAAAATCATAGATGGGATATTAGATATAGAAAATTACATAAATTACATTTTACTGTGTCTTTCTTTTTTGTATCTGTTTTTATGTTGTTGTTCTTGAATAAATGAAACTGGTTTGAATGTATGTACTTTTGTTTACAGTACACGTGCACGCTGCTGGTCAGTGTAAAAGTGAGATTAATTAGAAAACTACTCTTTTAATTAATTTGGGAGGTAAGTTTTTAATCAATGGGTTCGAAATTGCAAAGAAACAAACATGTTCCCTTTCCCCACAGGTCTGAATGTCTGCGGTGTGTTCTCCCAGTGTGTGTGGGTGCATCCGCTCCTGAGCAGCAGGGGGCGACAGCGCAGCACTCACTGACACCCACGTGACCAAACACGGAAGTCACGGGAACGCGTGACCGCAGCTGTCCGCGTCCGAGTCTGTGGGTGAGTTTCTCGGTACTTTTACTGGTTTTAAGGAGGGTTCTGATCCGCGGTGACCTCGGGTGGAATGAGCCGCTGAACCGTCGCTCGTCCCGGCCTGAACCTGAGCGGTCATGGCGGTGAACTGGAGCGACAGGATCCCCGCCTTCTGCCGCAGTCCGAGCCGCTTCCTCTCCGGGACCACGGCCGACGCCTTCCTGGCAGAGCTGCTCCGGGAGCTCCGGGATGACAGAGCCTCCTACACTGTCAAGGTAAAACCGACAGAAACTGAGAGGATACGGTCCACAGACCCACCAAGGACCGAGCCTTTACTGGAGGAGTGTTTACAAAGTCCAGGACTGTTATTTAGTGCTGAACACAAGGTGGAAAACCCAGTCAGATAGTAGTGGTTTTAAAAGACTTGGAAATAAGTTAATAATAGAGAACTATTCTC
This sequence comes from Apogon hyalosoma, assembly GCA_037367295.1. NCBI lineage: Eukaryota > Metazoa > Chordata > Actinopteri > Kurtiformes > Apogonidae > Apogon > Apogon hyalosoma. The sequence continues at coordinate 7,395 of JAPQRP010050506.1, forward strand.
AGCAGCATCTTCCTCGGAAGTCGCAAAAAAAAAAAAAGTTAAAAGGAAGTCCAATAAAATGCAGTGAAAAGACCATACACTAATAAAAATATTAAAGATGTAAAGAGCATGCACTGCAAGAAATTAAATCTTATCAAGTGTATTTGTGTCATTTCTAATCAAAATATCTCATCGCACTTAAAATAAGAAATCTGCCAACGGAACAAGTAAAAATGATCCTGTTCAGATTTGTTCAATCAGATTTTCCAGATCTATTGTCTATAAACCGGTTCTCATATGTCACTGAAAAGTTCCTCTTTAGGTGATTCTGTCTGATTTTAAGTGTGATGAGATATTTGGACTAGAAATGACAAATACAGTTGGTCAGATTTGGATTTTTTTCCCAGTGTGGTACATAAGAATATTCCTCTTCATGGTGGAGGCTCCACACAGTCCGTCTGTTCTCACCTTCAGTGTCCATCCTGTATTTCCTTCCAGAGGGTAGAAATAAACCAAAGATGAAAATAAATAAAAGACTCAACACGATGAAATCATTGTAAAACACATAAGATGCAAACGCAGCTGGATGGTCTGATAGTGTTGTTTTGTTCATTTTCTTTATTTTAATGTGAAAGTCTGTATTTCTGGCCTCGTGTCCCGTGTGTTGACCCCCTCTTCTGTCTGTCCTCAGGTCCTCCTCCTGTCCCCTCTGTGTGAGCACCCACACCTGCTGTGTCCCTCAGACTCTGTGGGTGAGGAGACGGTCCTGGAGCTCATGTCCGTGTTCGCCCAGTGCCCTCCCAAGTGCGTCCATTTTCGCTGTCACCTGCTCCTGGCCGTCACCTCTGTGCTGGTCTGTACGGACCGCGTGAACCAGCGCTCCTGTGCGTGTCAGGACTTCCTGGACCTGCTCCTTCAGCTCATCCAGGACACCGCTGACCTCCATGATGGCGTGTTTCGCTCTGTTCGGGCCACGGCCTGTGACTGCCTCAGGGAGCTGGAGGCCTGTAGTCCTGGCCTTCTGTCCCAGCGTCTGGAGCTTCTGAGCGGGCTTCGCCAACGTGAGACCTCCAGGCTTCACCAGGCGTACACAGAACTCCACTCTCTGGTCCTAAGAAACGCTGTGTATCAGCTCACGCAGGAACCAGGAGCTGGTGCCAAGCAGCTTAAAGCCGTTTTGGATGGAAGTGCTTCCGTCGCATGTGAAGCGGACCAGGATTCAGGTCAGCTGAAGGACCAGGACTCGGGTGCGCTGTGGTCCCTGGTCCTGGGTCCCATGGGCTCGGTGCCGATCCTGCACACGGGGTCGGACTGTAAAGAGCTGCGGTCAGTGCTGTCGCCGCTGCTGGAGGAGTCGTACCTGCTCACCCCGCTGTGTCAGTCCGCTCTGCTCCACAGACTCGTAGAGGTGGTTGCCATGGTACCAGGAATTCCTCCTGCCGTACTCAGAGCTCAGCTGCTGCGACTTCTTGGAACCACCGAGGTTTGTATGAAATACCAGACTGATCTCATGAAACTGTGTTGTATGTCACGCCAGTTCTTATGGCATTTGGCGTGCTACACGTACGTATTTTCATCCTTTTGAATGTTATTCAATGCCACTGGATCACGTTAATTTACGCCAAGGTTTCTGGTTTACATGTCTGTAACCGCTTATGCTAAACCTAAACCTAAACCTAACCACTAATCACATGGTATTTGACACGGCATGAAAGCTTACAATGCATACAGAATTTAAAATGGCGTGTATATTTACGCAATTCTTGATATCACATTGGAAATGTAATTATGTGCTTTTCACTCATCCTTTCATATGTGTGTGTTCTGTGGTTCAGGGGTGTCGATCTGATTTTAGTTCAGTTCATTCAGCCCAGTCTGAGCTCAACTGGACCAGTAAAATAACAGCATAATGACGTAGAAATAATCCTCCACATTTTCCTCATTTTAATGGAAAAAAGTTAAAATTAAATTCTGAAAACTTTTTTATTTTCAAACTTTCCATTCACAAAAAAATGTTTAACCTGAAAAAAAAGAAAATTTTAAAGAAAAATAAGTGCAGTTGTAACAGTATTAACCTCAAGTTGATCATTTATACATGTGGAGTAGAGATAAAAGTGGATCTACAAAGTCACAAAACATTTAGTTTCAGGCAAAATACAGTTAAAATTTTGAAGTTTGGTATTTGGAACTAAATGAGTTTGACCTTGACTCTTAACATTAGTGTTATTTGGCACTTTATGCAAATCCGTCTGACAGACCAGATTAGAACCTTTGACGGCCTGGTTTTGGTCCGTGGGCCGTATATTTGACACCACCATCAGAGTTCATAAGATAAACAAGATGTTGAGGCTTTAAAAAAAAAACAAACAACTATACATATATATATCTATATATATATAGATATATATATAAATTGATCAAATAAAATAAAACATTCAATGGTACATGAAACTATAAGCTTCTGCATAACTACTTAAAATACAAAAATATGAAACTTTTGATTTGGAAGTGAACTGTGTGTGTGTTTGTGTGTGTTTGTGTGTGTGTTTGTGTGTTTGTGTGTGTTTCCAGGTTTGCCTTCTTCACACCACTCTGCTGATGAAGAGTGCGTTCACTGACTGTCTGTTCACCGCAGAGGATGAGGCGTTCATGCTCAAACGCCTGGTCGTCCTCTCGCAGCATCCCCTGCTGACGACGCCTGAGAGGCTGTTCTACATGGACTGCATCCTGCACTTCCCTGAGAACCGACCAATCAGCTGCGGAGACGGCGACGAAGGCCTGCCCGTGCTGCTGACGCCCCGGTTGGCGGCGGCGTTGGTGCCGACGGTGTTCAACGACAGCGCCTCGATGCTGGCCCGGCTCAACCTGCTGTCCCTGGTGTACCTGGAGAACGGGGAGGAGGCGGAGGGGGAGGAG
>JAPQRP010050507.1:0-10287 GCA_037367295.1 Apogon hyalosoma
TGGTATTTTTATTTATGGCTCAAGTTGATGAAATACAAAAATCTGTAGAAAAAAAAAATTGAAACCAAACTGTATGAAAAACATTCTGACATTACTATGGTCCTATGCAGATCCTGTGCTTTTGGTGACTAGGAAGGATCTCAATACCAGAGGGTTAAATACTTGTTTGGTTAAAAACATCTACATGTATATTCCAGTCCATGCAGTTGTTGTTTCGTGCTGTTGTATGCTTCCCTCTGGTGGTGATTTTTTTATTGCACAGCATGAAATATTCACACATTCTTCCAAGTGGATGTAACAGATTTGTGAACAGATATTGCAGTTTAGTTTTTATTGTGATACTGAGTTACCTGACAAAGTACAGTAATGTGTTTTTACACTGAAAAATAGTGAGCTCTCACAATGAACACATGCACACACACACACCACATTCGCAGAAACCTTCACATGTACAGTAAATGAAAAAAAGCATGCAATTATGTTCAAAACACATCATAGGTCTCAAGTGAACCTCCTCAACTGATTAAAAGCTCCAGATGTGTTGAAAATCCATACTAAGGTTTGATATCTACCCAACAAATCGAACAATTAAAAGTAGTCTTAAATACAGAATCTGATAATTGAGAATGACACGGGCTTGAACAGTCAGGTGGTAGTGATGACTTGCAGCAGTAGCTACCAGAAGCTGGTGACATTTACATGTACATTCGACCAGTACAACCGTGAGGTCCTGGTTTAGTGGTTGGACCGTCCTCTGGAATGCAGTTGTGGCCCGGAGAAACAGTGGAACTGAAAAGCGGTGGAGTCACAATATGAAATGAATGCACTCTGGAAAGGATTAACCCTTTAACCCCTGACGTGTCTGTGGTGAGCGTTCTGAGTGTGTGGCTTATTCTAAATATTCACACAAATTCAACCGTTTGCTCAAGGAACACTTTCAAAACATGCTGATGGAATAGATCTTGTTCTTTACATAGACATCTGAGCATGCTCAGTGCACCCCCCCCCCGTCACCAGTGGAATGAGAGCAAAGCACAGGGCAGTGAGTACTAGTCGCTTTTCCATTGGACATCTGCGCAAAACTTTACCCATATTTACTAAATGTTGAAAAAACAGAAGTACGTAATGTCGGTTTTTTCATTAAATCACAAATGCAATGATTTGTTTATTTATTATCACGAGATGACATGAGAAGTCATTCCATAAACATGGCAACGAATGCAAATATTGTGTTGATTTACAGATATATTCATTATTATTGTATATTACCCTCTATCCTGTAGTAAATTAAAAAATGATTGGGTTTCCTGGTGTGTCCACACAAACTGCTCCATCCATCCATCCATCCATCCATCCATCCTCTTCCTCTTATCCGGGGCTGGGTCGGATGTCCAGACTTCCCTCTCTCCAGACTCCTCCTCCAGCTCTTCTGGGGGGACCCTGAGGCGTTCCCAGGCCAGCCCAGAGACATAGTGTCTCCAGTGTGTCCTAGGTCTTCCCTGAGGCCTCCTCCCAGTGGGACATGCCCGAGGGAGGCGTCCAGGAGGCATCTGAAACAGATGCCCGAGCCACCTCAGCTGGCCCCTCTGGATGTGGAGGAGCAGCGGCTGGACTCTGAGCTCCTCCCTGGTGACTGAGCTCCTCCCCCTAGCCTTAAGGGTGCACCCAGCCACCCTACGGAGGAAACTCCTTTCGAGGAACATAGGAACGTAGATTAATAATAATAATAATGGATTAGATTTATAATGCGCTTTTCTATGAACGCATACTCAAAGCGCCTACAGTGGATCCATTATTCATTCACTCACACATTCACACTTTGGTGGTGATAAACTACATCTGTATCCACAGCTGTCCTGGGGCAGGCTGACAGAAGCGTGGCTGCCATTTCGCGCCTACGGCCCCTCCGACCACCACCGAGCTTTCACACGCATCCATGCACCAGTGTGAGCAGCAGCACTGGAGGCAAGGACACAACAGCACATGACTGGGACAGAGCGGGATTCGAACCGCCAACCCTTATTGGACGACCCGCTCTACCACCTGAGCCATGGCCGCCCTCAGATTAACCAGTAAATGGAGAGCTTCGCCTTTTGGCTCAGCTCCTTCTTTACCTTTCTTTACTTTTTTTTTTTTTTTTTTAAATTCACATGACTCCAGTTGTGGAAAAAGGTCTTTCCACTGAAGTTTTGCCTGATATACCAATTGCGCTACGCCTGAAAAACCACCTCTTGAAAGCACAAAAACATTTAATCGAAAAGTGAGACTTTGTGCGTAATTGTTATTTTTCCATTAGGTAAATGTTTATGCACAAGTTATATTTGTGCAATTTAAGGGTCAATGGAAAAGCGACTAATGAGACTGACTCGCTATAAAAACAATTTCGCTTTTTCCTTGTCGTTTTTTGGTTTGTACTGTTGTTTGAAGTGCTGTGCTGGTTTTCCTTAATATTTTTTTTACTGTTTTTACTGAGTTTTCACCATGTAACTGCTTTTACTCGTTCAAGCAGGCGTCAAAAAGCAGCTGGACTGATTTAGAAAAAAAGAGCCCCAAAATAAAACCTAATGAACCAAAACTCAAATCCTCATTGTTGTTCAGTTTGTTCCAGTTCACAGTTCATGTTCAACATCCTAAATCTCTTACTGATGTGCATTCTGAGAGCATTATTTAGTAAAAACCTGTCAAACTTCTGTTATTCCACCTGTTTTGACCCTAAAACACACAGTAAAACAAAACCGCTGAAGAAAAGGAACACGAGCGCATACTCACCGCAGCTTTTATGACACTGAAAGAACGTCTGAGGGATTAAAGGGTTAAAACTCTTGACACGAGAAAAGAAAAAAAAAAAAAGGATAAAGATTTGAATACATTCACAAGTCATTCAGAAATCTGATACAGGTTTGTCTCTTGTGTGTCGCAGCTTTCAGGATTCATATTTCTCACATGGATGAAAAAACACAGACCTGATGCTTTTCTGTCACTTCCCTCCTACTCGCCCATTAGTCCACCTGCCAAAAAAACACTTAATACACTACTCAAGCAGGTGGGAGTGTCTGCGCTTTTTCTCGAAAAGTAAAAATAAAACCATCTCTGTGGGTGAGTCTAAAAATAAACGGCTGATTTAAAGCTTCCTCTGAGCCAGAAAACCTAATTCCCTTCACCTGCTGTATCACAAAATGGCCTCTTTTCATGTTTATCTTCACTTTGGTATGGAGATTCAGTCTTGGCTATAAAATAACTCACCTTTTTTTCTTCTCATCAAACGGCAGTCTGAAGCGCACACCAAGGTTTGCCACCATTTAACAACATGGTTTCACTCAGAGATTTGCAGAAGTCTACAAATAAAAGTAAAGTAAAATAAATAAAACATCCATCTGTAAGATTTCCCCCAGAAATATACTGTGAAAGGGTTACATCATCGAGGTGGACAATTTGCCTTTTGTACAGGAAGTGGTTTTGTTTCCAGGCAACAGTAGTCTCACAGAAATTGTCTTTGGATTAGAGCCTCCTCATATTCTAAGGATGTGATTCTATGGAACTATTTTCCTGCCAAAATGTAACAAACAAACAAAACATGTTTTACAATCGACCTGTGGTTGATGCTTGTATATTTTTGTTTACTTCCTGCATTAACCGTTCAAAGCATGTTTAACCTCCTCAGACCCAGAAAAGTATGATTTTTGGCTTTTTTTTTTTTTTTAAACATTAAATAATTATTTTGATGATGCAACAGTTCTGTCAGATATGTTTTTTTATTTAATTTTGTTTAATATGTTTATTTATTTATTTTGTTTTTATTTTTCCCCCATGTTTTTATGGAATATCTTTTGTTGTGGATATTTTTTAAGTGAATCTGTGATATTCTTCTTCCTTACAGAAGACAAAAAGGCATAGCTTGATCTTAGGTGGTAAATCCAAAATGGGGGGGCTTCCTGTTGGCTGGAGGTTTAGGGTCAAAATGCATTTTTGTAGTCAATTAAAAAAAATTAAATAGGGATGCTATTGATTTCCAGCTAAATATCGTATTTTCTGTGTTACCGTGGCAACACTATTCACTATCATTGCATTTCTTCTCATAGACCAGAGACTATGGCAAGTTTTACCAAATTTGATAGTTCTGTGAGAGCTTTATATTTTAAATATGAGTTTTCAAGATGCTATAAATGTAATTCTTTGGTAAGAAGATTGTCAAAGTTATTAAATACATGATAAAAAGGGTTTCGAAAATACACTTGAGTGACAAATTAGTCTAATAATTTCCAAAAAATTAAGACTTTATAAATTGTTGTGCCATTTTTTAGAGCTATATTTGTCAGAAGTTATCTTAACCCTTTATCGGGAAAGTGACTATTTTTGGTAATTTGGTAATAAAGCTGCTGGCAACATAAACTACATTGCACTATAAAAATTTGGTCAAACGCTTTTTATTACTTTGTGTTTTTATTAAATTATTGCTTGTTTTTTTTTTTTATTTGTTGTTATCACTGATCTTTTAACCCTTTATTGGGCAAGTGACTATTTTTGGTCATTTCCACAAACATTAAATATGGGTCCAATCCCGTGCCTCAGTGAGGTCAGGAAACATATTGATTTTTATGACAATATACAGTGATTCAGAGAGATTTTACAGACATTTCGAAGCTTTAAATAGTGAATATGAGGGATTTTTGTCAGTTTATGACCTCATGACAGTTGTTTTATTGCATGTGTTTACTTTTTAGCAAGTGCTGCTGGGATGTTTTATGGCAAGAGGAGGGACACTGTTGTCCCGGCAACCAACGAGGAGGTAGATGACCATGTCCAATAACACACTAAGGTTAAAAATGTGAATTTCCGAGTATTTCAATGAGTGTCCGATAAAGGGTTAACCCCAGTACTTTTTAAAATATGTTTTTCCTCAATCACAGGCCCTTTGGAAAAAAAAATGTTTTGTTTGTTGTGTTTTGGCTTCATCCCTTCAATGTATACCTCTGGGTTCATGTTTCAAATAACAACCAAATCCATTTACTACACATTTCCATTTCACAAATAACGCACTCCTGTACACTAGCAGCCACACCGAGTGGTACATAGTACAACTTTTGGCAACAGTCTGTATGTTGGTCCTGCTCTGCATGTTGGTCCATGTTGGTAGGGAAGAGTTTAGGGTTAAAGGTCAGCTCCTGGTCTGGAGAGGGGCTGCAGTTTGTGTCCTGACCCACGACAAGACACGACACCAGAGGAAAGAGACAGAACGAGGGAGGGAAAGAAACTGACCATCCATCTCCTCTTCCTCCTCCTCCTCCTTATCTTCCTCCTCCTCCTCTTCCTCCTCCTCCTCCCCCCTCATTTCTCCATCCCTCCCATTCACTCCTCACACACCGACTCGCTTAGGTCCACGGCTCCACCTCTGGTGAGCCGCCGCATCTTGCTGAAGTCGTGGTCGGTCCTCAGGTAGGAGAGGGAGGGGCCTCCTTCGCTGTGGCTGGCCAGGTCCTGGGGCTGCGCCTGAGCCGGCAGCGCCCTCATCTCGCCGCCGCTGCGCCAGTACAGGGTGTATTGCTGCGGGTCGGACACTCCGAAGGTGGAGGCGCACAGCTGGGCCAAGGCCTGGCTCGTCTCCCCGGCTCTCCACTGCAACGTACGCACGGCGCTCCTCTCCCCGTCCTGGAACAGTATCCGAACGCACCTCTGGAAGGACAGACACACAACAGATGGAGCTCATGTCCTGCAAAAACCTCATAAAACAACCGTAATCCACATTCCTCCCACAGCCATCAGACTCTACAACAGTTCCCAGTCTCACCCCATCTCATCATCCCATTTTGTCTTGTCTTGTCTTGTCGTGGCCTGGCCTGGCCTGGCCTACATCATTAGCATTCAGATGTACAGGGTGTCCACAAAGTCTCTTTACAGATTAAAAAAATGTATTACAAAAGCAACTGATGAGATGTTGATCAGATTTGTTCTATGTACTCAGTGGTAATCAAAGTTTTTAACCCATAAAGACCCAAACATCCACCAGTGACACAAACCATATACAGATATAAACTGTTTAATACCTGCTGATCCATTAATTCTATCAATACATGTAAATAATTGGTGTAAAATGCAGTTTGTCATCTTTTCATGATCATCAGCTATGACCCTTTTGGATGTTCAGAAGCTCTGTAGTTACCGTGGAAACACTGTCATCTTCTACAACATTGATTCACCAGTAAAACCCATGTAGCTGGATCAATGACAGTGGATGGACACAGTTATTTTATGTTCATTTAACTTATATTAGGTTATAATTTGTGGAAAAAGACATTTTTTCTTCAGTTTTCTTTGGTTTTGATATAACAACCCTCAACTCTATAATTTAGCTTAATGAATAGCTGCAATTAAACCTTGGAAAATACCAGATTTTCACTTAAAAATGCAAAATATTAGAGTAAATGGTGATAAATCACTTAAGAAAGGTTAAATAGAGAGAAAAAATCATTTGGGAACTGCAACAAAAGTCTTCACGGGTTAATCACATTGCATTTGTGTACTCCAGGTGCCCTGTTGATGAAATAGGTTCTATTAACCCTTTCATGCATGACTTCTGAAAAAAAAAACCTACATTTTTTTAGATTGATTTTATTACTCAAAATTAGGCTAAAGTTGAAATGCATTTTGATTTATTTCTGGTTTTTTTTATTTATTTTTTTAAATATGGTTTTATTAAGAAGATATTTAACCTCCTGAGTTCCAGGAAAGTTAAAATTTTGGCTTTCTTAAATTAAATAACTGCCTATATTGGAAACACCATGATGCAAATGTTTTTTCAGATGTTTTTTTTTTCCCCTTTTTTTATGGAATGTCCTTTGTGGTGGACAGTTTTTTGTACAAAGCTGTGAAACTCTTGTCTTGACAGAAAACCCACAGCTGAGTCTCAGGAGGTTAACTTTATCAGATCACAGAGCAGTCCAGACTCTAAAACTAAGATGATAGTTTTTTCATTGTATTTCTTAGGGTCTATAGAGACTGCCCCCATGTGGTTTGGAGAATATTGCCTTTAGAAGCCTTTGGAAAGTGAGCTTAAACTGTCCACATATGTGGACATCATGCATGAAAGGATTAAATAAACCCTTAAAAATAGCTATTGTTTCTTTCCAAGGGGTTATATTAAAGACACCAAACAAAGATACAGGACATTAATGACCTGAAGCAAAAGATCACTGATGCCACTGATGAGGCTATGATTCAGGCAACATGGAAACAAATCCAGTGGCATCTGGATGTGCTTCATGTGGCGTCCGTATAGAGGTGTATTTAATGAGGCAAAAAAAAAAAAAAAACCCTTCAGTATCTACTTTTCATTTAGTAATAATTTCCACAGATTTGTCTATTCATTTGCTTTTGTAACAAATGTGTTAAGTTGTAAAGAGACTTTATGGACACCCTGTATTATTTCCAGCAGAACTTGGCTCAGATAGAGGCCAAGAGCTAACGTTTGGCTCCTCAAATGGAATTACCCACCCTGACAGAAAATAACAGCTCAAAATATAAAACTTCCCCTTGAATTACCTTGAGTTTTACAGTTAGATCCAAATTTATTTATGTTTTGCTGCCTTCGTATTATATTTATTGGTCCATATTAACCCATTAAGACCCAAACATCCAACACTGACCAAAACCATCTACTGATGTAACTGTTTAGTACCTGTTGATCCACTAATCCTACCAATACATTTAAATAACTGGTGTAAAATACAGTTTGTCATCTTTTCATGTTCATCAGATATGACCAATTTAAACATTCAGAGGCTCCACAGTTACCGTGGAAACACCATTATCTTCTACAACACTGATTCACCAGTAAAACCCATGGAGTTGGATCAACGACAGTGGATGGAGACACTGGGTTTATGTTCAGTTAATGATAGATTTTACTGAAAAAGACACTTTTTCTTCAGTTTTCTGTTTTTCATATAATAATCCTCAATTTTAGTCTGAGCTTTAATGAACATCTACATGATCTGTACATTTAATATAGAAAAAAACATGATTTTCACTGAAAATAACACAAGATACAGGGAATAATATTAGAATAAATAGTGATAAATCACTTAACAGAGGTTAAATAGAAAAATTCATTTGGGAACTGCCATAAAAATAGAACTGTATCTTTATGGATTAAATATTAACATTCAATAAAGGAGGGGTTCAAAGGCTCTGTAGTTACCGTGGAAACACCGTCATCTTCTACAACAGTGATTCACCAGTAAAACCCATGGAGTTGGATCAGTGACAGTGGATGGACACACTTTGTTTTACATTCAGTTACTGATATATTTGCTAAACAAAAAGTCACTTTTTCTTCAGTTTTCTCTGTTTGTACATAATAAGCTTTGAATTTACTTTGAGTTTTCATGAACATCTAGATGATCAGTGAATTAAAAACAGGGGAAAATCCATGATTTACACTGAAAAATGCAAAATACATAGGATGATATTACAATAAATGGTGACAAATCACTTAAGAAAGGTTAAATATTGAGAAAAATCCATGTGGGAACTGACACAAAAGTAGCACTGGGTCTTTATGGGTTAAAATCTCATAACAACAATGACGCTATTACAGTATAGAAGCCAACCCCAATGAAAACCCTGTATTTATGAATTCTGATACATACTGGCAAAGTGAAGTGCATTTTTAGAGAATCACATTTGCAAAAGTAGTCCTGTTTGTTTGGTTGGAAATTGGCTCTATAAAGGGAAAGAAAAAAAGAGTGACTATATACTGTATTCATTAAAAACAGAGGTCAAGAGCCTTATGGAGTGAGGGCAAAAGAGGGGGAAGAGAGAACGACGGAGCCAGAGAATGAAAAGAGGCTGATAGGTTGATAATCCACTGTAATGAGCAAGCCAGAATTATGGACACAGTCAAAAGAAATCCAGGGTAAAACAAAAGCTTTTACTTCCCACACACAACCAGCAGGTCCCCAACATAAAAGCATCTTCATGAAATTGCTCATGTTACAGCTTCATTGACCAACTCCAATGTATTAATCCACCAGAGCACGCCACCGTCCAAACTCATCAAATATAATCCATTAAGCTCGCTCTGCTCGCTGAAGTTTTCCACGCAGCGTTTAATCCAATCTTTTTTTTTTTTTTTTTTTTTTTTGGACGTTTTTACACATAAAATAAAAAATTATAAAGAACTAACAAGTCTCTCTTAACAAATTCTACTCTTCAAACACTTAACAGCAATTGGACTGTACCTAGGCTATTATATAATATCAGCCTGATCCACCTACAGACGCCTTCACAACTCTTTAAATGAAAACATACTGAACACAATCCTTTTACCAAACATCCAACCTTTAGAAACCAGTGAAAATCCCATTGGTGTCCGTCTACACACACACAAAACAGACACACAATGAACTCCCCCAACACACAAAGTGTCAAAATATATATATATATATATGTATTAAAAACACACACACACACGTACACACAGTAGACATTGTGATCAACAGGTCTGCCATCAGAAGAACTTACAGAGTCACTGAGCTCCTCACTGTCCGTGTGCATATTGTGTTTGCCTGCTTCGATGAGTAGATGCAGCTCAATAAATTTCATGTTATCTGACCGCCCACTTCTTCATAGCACTTGGCTCACTGATCCCCGCCTGTGTCAGTGGAAAATCTGGCTGCTGGGTGAGTTAGATCAGCTATTTGAAGCCAGGAGAGGCACCACGTGATGAGACAGAAACGTTGTGGATGACAATGCCTTTTTTCCATGGCATCTGGTGGACTGTTAGACCAGTCTATCTAGAGCTGGTAGTGATAATAGGGAGAGTGTAGGTAAATATAACAGTGTGTGTGTGTGTGTGTGTGTGTGTGTGTGTGTGTGTGTGTGTGTGTGTGCGTGTATGTGTGGGTGTGTGTGTATTAGTGCAAGGCAGCCGTAAGCCGTTGGTCCCAGATCAGTGGATTACCTCTTAAAATGTCTAAAAACTAATCCCCGCAAATGAATTTCAAACATGTTTACGTGCAAACGAGGGGAATCCAGGTGTGTGTGCGCTCCGACTTTGGCTGATGTTTGACGTTCAGAGGTGTTTGGTTTTTCCGTGCGTCATGTACAGGGACAGTGGAGCCTGTAGCCGCTCCATGAACATGAAACCTGTTCCTTTAGGAGGAAGTTTACAGTTAGAGCAGCTCAGGCTGATCTGAGGTCTGCTGCTGTAGGTTCAGACTGGGAGACTCCGCCTGACACGCTGACCTCCCCTCTGCTCCTCCTCCTGTTTGTCCTCCTCTCTGCTCCTCC
>JAPQRP010050508.1:0-10286 GCA_037367295.1 Apogon hyalosoma
TCTTAGCTTTTTGAAAATTACCTTCTTGCAAAAACTGTGTGAGTGATTTACTGATAGTAGCCAAATTGAAAACAAGCAAAAATAAAAATAGTATAATAAAAAGCCCTTCCACTGGGTTTAGTGGGATGATAATCCACCGGGGAGCAGAAAACACATATCAGGTCTCATACAACAGGTTTTTAAGGCAAGTATTGATCATGTTGACTAAATAGTGGTCTCAGAACCTGGTGTAGCAAATATGATACAAATGGTTTTATGGGGTTAACTTGAATATTTCTATATTAAGCATCACCACCTGCTGGTCATTTTGGTTTATCATTAAACTTGTCTTCTGTGTTTTCATACTGTGATATTCTGTATTAGCTCCGGTTCAAAACACACCATCTTTTCGTTAAATACATTTGACAAGTTTAACCTTTATCAGTTCAGGTCGCGGCTTGTCATTGAGGGGTGATTGTGCGTCCTGAAGCCAGACCAATTGAGAACCGTTGTTTTAAAGCACTGAGAGGAGCTAAGAACTAGTGTCTGAATTACCAAAAAGAGAAAAAACAAACACAAAACTACACTCAGGGGTGCTTTTAGTGACAGTCTAAAATGTGGGAATGTTTGCTCGTGAGCTGTATAGGCGGTTCAATGCTGCCACAGGGACATGTGAGACCACAGTGCAGATTTTACTGGACAGATTTAGTGTCCGGCTCGGGTCCTGCCGTTAAATATCCTTTTCTTATCTTTGTTATGCTGCACATGAGGTGAAGAAAGATTTTGTTGTATCCCTGTGTGTATGTATATGTGTGTGTGTGAATAATTCATGAATTGATGAATTGATCATTATGAAACTTCAATGTAAGATGATATCAACAAGTGATTGGATTTTGCCACAACGCGCTCAGTAATTTTAACCCTTCGTAGAGCACTTATAGGAATACTTTGAAATGCAAAATTTCAACCGTAGTTTTTTTTATTGAGGACATGAAAAGACTTTGTTACTTTTGTGAAATTGGTCACAAATTTGTATTGTTATATAGAAAATCAAGGTCAGTGTAGTTACCATATTTGGTTCCTTACCCGTAATTGGCAAAACAAGAAAAAAAAAAAAATCTGAGAAGTAAATAGAAATAATACAAGAAAAACACATGCAAGGTAAAAAGAATATAACTTTTGGAAGATTAAACCAACATAAGTGCTGATCCAGACCCCTGTCCACATCCACATGATCCCTTTGAACATCATTCCTTGCATTAGTACCATTACTTCATGGTACCTAACAAAGCAGGTCCACTCACTGTTCATGCAGAGGTGGACCTTACAGACCCTGGAGACCGCATTGAACCTGAGATTGTTGACTCACTGTCCTCACTGGAACTGTTGCTGCCACTGTATATGTGTCTGGAAATGAGAAAAAATGTCACATGTCCAATGAAAGGTTAAAAAAAAAAATGACATGAGGCGTTTTCAGGTGAGCTGTTCTTCTGTAACTACATTGTGTAAGGATTGTGACCTCCCAACACTGACAATACAGTGATGTAATCTACCTTTAGAGTTATAAGACTGTTTTGTACTGTTTGAAGTTTGTTAGGTGTATATATACACAGCCACCTCTGGAAAACAATATATGTGTGAGATTAACTCCAAATCTCCTGACAAAGACGGAAGAAGAGCATTGTGTGGGAGTTGATAAATACTGACCTCTCTTCTGCCCTCCGTTGTAAAAGACACCAGATGAAAACCGTGGAAAAGACAAAAGACGACAACTTTGTAAGACATGACAAAACGAGACGATACTGAAGATGAAAACAGCACAAAAGACAAAGGACGAAAATGACGTAACGGATGAAACGACACGAGGCATAACGAGACAAAAAAACAGGCTAAAAAGCGACATAATAAAGGAGACTTTCAGAGGCGGTGTAAAGTCAGCGTTGCGTTTGTTCGTCTCGCTTTGTTTTGCGTTTTGTGTGTCTGTCAGTTGAGGTGGTGCTGAAGAGCTGACATAACCCCTCGGTGTTAGAGCCTATTGCTTTTGATGGAAACGTTAGTGAAGATCTAGACATGTGTAGGCGATGTATTCGTAGGAAACTTAAAAACATAAAGTATTGCTTTTATTGAACAGATAGAAAGTTATCAGTATGAAGCAAAAATAATAATAATAATAATAATAATAATTTCACTAAGACATACCTTTAAATGCTTTCGTAAACAATGATATGCACTATATGGACAAAAGTATCGGGACATGTTGAATTTAGGTGTTTCATTTCTAACAGGGGTCTGGAATCGAAAACAATAATAACAAATGTCATAATATAGTTTTATATTGTGATAAATATCATTACATTGGTTAGTTTGGTTTAAATTGTTATCTTTGCTTCCAAAACGCTTCAAAGGTGGTTGTTACTTAATTTCTCTCAACATTCTTTTTTTTTTTAATTATTCATGACTATGATTTTAAATGTTCAGCCTCTAAATGTATAAAACATTTTTCATGCTCTGAATATAAATAATAATTTTCTACCACAACTAACCATCTACTTTCTTCGCATCTCACTCAAGAAGAAACATCTCCCGTTGAATTTGAAGGAAGTATCGATGTTTATGAGTCAAATCACCGTGAACAGGACCGTGACATGTCCCGATATTTTTCTCCACGTAGTTTATAAACGTCGATAAAGTTTAACGGGAGATTTTTCTTCCCTGTTGTTTATTTATATTCATGAATAACAAAAAAAAAAAAAAAAAAATCAGTGTTTAGAGAAATTAAGTAATAACCACCTCTGAGGTATTTTGGAAGTAAAGATAACAATTTAAACCAAATTAACCAATGTAATGATATTTTTCCCAAAATAAAAGTATATTATGACATTTGTCATTATTGTTTTGTATCCCAGACCCCTGTTAGAAAAGAAACACCTGAATTCAACATGTCCCCATGCTTTTGTCCAGACAGTGTATGTTATAATAGCACTGTACTTCAAACAGGATAAAACACTATTATAACTCAAAAGGCAGATTACGTTACTGTATTGTCAGTGTTTGGAGGTCAGAGCTCTTATGGTTTGTTCAGCCTTGATACACACAATGTCGTTACAGAATAGTTCACCTGAAAAGCGCTCTTTTAGATGTGTCTGGGTTGATCCTTACAACATTTGACATTTATTTTCCACGCAAATTTCAACAAAAAATGTGCAACACAAGTAGTTTTTTTTATAAATATCTTTCAGACAAATGCCATTGTGCAATTAGACAACGTACTGATTCCTAATATTCCACCTATAAATAAATAGATAATTTACAGAGATACAGGAGATTCATTCCAGTCAATATTTGTTCAATTAACCACCCCAATAAAAAAAAAAAAAAGGAATCTACAATATGGATGAAAGCACAGGGATATAATTCAGGTGTTTCTTTGGGGAGTTAGAGGACAAAATCATAAAGCCAAATGTCATATTATAATTTTATATTGTGATAAATATCACAATAAACACTGTAATTTCACCTTCATGGTTATGGTTATTGCATTGTTTATTAGTCGTCTACATTTACAAACTCTACTCTACATATTATGATTACCCCACCCCCGAAGGGGAGGCAAAAAGTATTGTTTTTGGTTCGGTTTGGTTCTTTGTTTGTTTGTTAACACTTGAATTCATACCATATTGGGTTTATATATTACCAGTGACCCAGAATAGATGTCATTACATTTTGGAAAAAGCAGGTCAAAGTTCAAACTTTTTATGAATTTTTCAAATCTTTTTTTTTTTCCTCATTTAACTTATAATGGACAAAATTTCACACGTCTATAAAAACATCAATTTTGTTTCAATTTACTTGAAACTTGGCACATATATAGAGGCATCTGATCTGCTGACATCAGCACATACATAGACATGATGACATCAGCTGGATCGATGCCAAAATAAGCTACAATATGTGCGAAGGGCGGGATTTGTTGTGCCTGGAACCACTTATTATTATTATTATTATTATTATTATTTAATTTTTTCTTGACAATAAATAGTTACTTCAAACCATAAATAACCATCTGGTTCAATCCTTCAGTTCTCACCCAGGAACAATAATCGATCAGCCTTTGAACTTAAAATAAATACTGATTTGACATTTACTGTGACAGTTACTGACAACAGCCGACACGAACGTCTGTACCATGACAATATTTCCAGTTATACAAGCTAATGAATCTGAAGTGTCCCGACGTTTTTGTCCAATTTGCGTTAGCATTTGGCTTGGATTAGGTATTGGATCAGTATTTCATTGTCTTCAGTCTGCGTAAAATCAACCCCCAAACACAGGGTCTGAATGTGCAGAAAGGTTTGATCATAATGGGAAATCCTTCTGGAACACATTTGAGTTATTTGAGTCAGTGACTTTAATAAAATACACAAGAAATGAAGCCATTTACATACATGTTTAACCCATAAAGACCCAGTGCTACATTTGTGGTAGCTCTCAAATTATTTATTTCTCAATATTTAATATTTCTTAAGCAATTTGTCACCAGTTATTATTAAATAATCCTCCGTATGTTGCGTTTTTCCAGTGAAAATCAGGTATTTTCCAGTATTTGACATACTGATCGTGTGGATGTTCATAAAAGCTCAGGTTAGACTTGAGAGTTATATCAAAAACGGACAAAAATTAAGAAGAAATGACATTTTCAGTAAAATTTATCATTAACTGAACATAAAACAAGTGTCTCCATCCACTGACGTTGATCAAACTCCGTGGGTTTTACTGGTGAATCAATGTTGTAGAAGATGACGGTGCTTCCGCGTTCACTATAGAGCCTCTGAGCGTCCAAATGGGTCATATCTGATGACCACAAAGAGATGACAAACTGTATTTTAGCCCATTTATGTACATGTACTGATAGGATGAGTAGCTCAACAGATATTAAACATTGCACATCAGTGGATGATATTGCTCAGTGGTGGATGTTTGGGTCTTTATGGGTTAAAAACAATAGTGAAGGGGGGTTATATTCAATTATATTTTAAATTTTCACCTGAATATTGCTTTTGTTTACATACATAAAGACATATACTCCATGAGATGTTACAGAAAAGCAATAAACTGGTGCATAAAAAACACTAAGATGCGGGAAATAAAGTGTTGCTGTACCTATTATACACAGTTTGATCTGATTTTGTGAAGATTTTGAGACGTAACAGAACTAAATTGCACATAATATGAAACAAGAGCTGAACCCACAGCTTGTTCATGTAGTTTTACCGTCGGGTCCTTGCAGATTTCACTTTTATATGCAGCACAAGACTCCAACACAGGTTTTCCCCCTGGGGCAAAATCACCCCAGTCAAGTAAAATAAGCAATTTTGCAGCAGGTTTTTGGAGATTAGACTGACTCGAACTTAAGTCTCATTCGCAGCTGAACAACCGACGCAGATAGGAAGCGAAAAAAAAAAACAAAAAAAAAACGGCTCGTTGGTCGTTTTATTCAAGCATTCGTGATTCAGCCGAGCACCGTTATCAGATCCTTTCATAATGGCGACGTGGTTCAGAGCCGCGGTTCGGATTGAAAATAGGTTTCTGTTACAGTTCGTAAACAATCTGATAATTTACTTGGCAGTATAGTGAAATAGAGTAAGGGGAGACACAGAGAGAAACAGAGTTAACAAAAAGCCGAAAAGCCGTGAAGACATCTGCCAATTCAATGGTAATTATAGTCTCAGGAAAAATTCCCAAATCAACAGAAAAAAACATATTGAGCTATGGATTCCTGCCCAGGGTAAGGTGCTGACAGTATCTCCTCCTGCTATCTGAAACTGTCACAGAGCTTATTCCTCACTTTTGGGTCTCTCGAGTGCCAGAAGAAGGAAAAAGAAGACAAAAAAAAAAAAAAAAGAAAGAAAGAAAGAAACACCCTGCGTTCAATCTCATCCACTGGCAAAGCCATCACTCACGCGGTCATATTTGAATTAGATGTCTAGACATACAGTTTGCCAAAAGACTACTCCTCTTCATCGTGGAGGGTTCCCTTGCAGCCCTTATCCTCTATCAAAATGATAGAGTCCAAGAAAAAAGAAAAAGAAAAAAAAAAAAAGCACATTCAAGCCTGCCTAGAAATGAATGCAGGTGTAAATGGATGCTATCTGAAGAGGTTTCCAGGGAACGAGTCTCTGAAGTCCCGCATCGCCCACTTCTTGGAAAAAAGGAGGGGGGGGGGGATCCATGAAGTGCAACAGAAGGAGTGTTTGATATAATATCATAACACCACAAGCAGGAAAAACACCAATTGGTTATGGATGAAGAAAAAGGTCAAGCAAAAGAATAAATATTTATGATGCTAATTCCCTGTACGGGTCCGTAGCGAGCATCCTCGGTTTAAATAGGGGTTCGCAATTCTCCGGCGAGACCGAGTGAGGCCAGTCTAGCCCCGATCCGGTCATGATCAGCGCTCACAGTGGTGACCTTGAGCATGAGATAAAATTAGAAATTCAGCCCTACTGGCTCCAAACCAGTTTGGACCAGCGTTACTTTACAATACAGGGGAAAAAAAAAAAAAAATGCAATGTGGGTCAGTGTAATTTGAAATTATAGTGGAAAAAAAAAAGGATTTGAATTGATAAAATGTCTCTGTGTTACACCCTTTATCAAGCGACGGACTATTTTTTGGCAATTTCCACCTACATTAAAAGACAGTGACAGTTCCAGTGAGGACAGTGAGTCAACAATCTCAGGTCCGATGTGGTCTACGGGGTCTGTAAGGTCCACCTCTGCATGAACAGTGAGTGGACCTGCTTTGTTAGGTACCATGAAGTAATGGTACTAATGTAAGGAATGATGTCCAAAGGGATCATGTGGATGTGGACAGGGGTCTGGATCAGCACCTACGTTGTTCAAATGTTCTAAAAGCGATGTTCTGATGTTTTAAAATACGTTTACTTTTCACCTCGCGTGTGTTTTTCTTGTATTTTTGAACCCATAAAGACCCAAACATCCGTCAACAAAAAACATCTACTGATATGAACTGTTTAAAAACCGATCAATCCATGTAAATAATTAGTGTAAAATACAGTTTGTCATCTTTTCATGGCCATCAGATATGACCCATTTGGACGTTCTAAGGCTCCGTGGTTACCGTGGAAACGCTGTCATCTTCTACAGCATTGATTCACCAGTAAAACCCATGGAGTTGGATCAACAATAGTTCAGTTAATGATAGATTTTACTGTAAAATGTACTTTTTCTTCAGTTTTCTCTGTTTTGATATAACACCTTTCAAATTACTTGAATAACTACTTAAGTAAATATAGGATAATACAATTTACACTGAAAAAAATGCTAACTACAGAGGATAATATTATAATAAATAGTGATAAATCACATAAGAATAGTAAAATAGAGACAAAAATGAATTTGGGAACTGACACAAAAGTAGCACTGGGTGTTTATAGGTTAAATATACTTGTTGGATTTTTTTTTTTTGCAACTTTTGGGCAAGGAACCAAATATCGTAACTTCACTGATCTTGATTTTCTACATGGCAAAAGTAATAAAGTCTTGTTATGTCCTCCGATGACACACTAAGGCAGAAATTTGGAATTTCAAGGGATTTCTATGCATGCCCTATGAACAGTAAAGAAAAATAAGTGCAATTTTAACACTATTATGCCTCAGTTTATCATTTCCACATGTGCATTACAACTTACGGATCACAGTGGATCTAATAATAATAATAATAATAATAATGATAATAATAATAATAATAATAATAATAATAATAATAATAATAATAATAATAATAATAATAATAACAGGCAGAATATTGTTAATATTCCACTTATTTTTCTTAAGACAGTTGAGATTATTCTTATTTTTTGTGAAAGGACAGTTTAAATATTTTCATGTAATTTTACTTTTTTACACTAAAACAAAGAAAAATTTGCATTTGTCATTATTATTATTTTTTTTTGTGATAGCATTTTGCTAATCTGAGCCACTTGAGATTGGATTGGGCGTGATTATTAATATCTTCGGTGTAATTTTTGCATTTCACAAATTCACCCCACGTGCCCGTACGTTCGACACCTGTGGCATTGAGCATAAACGGGCCTTAATCCTACCTGTCGAGTTTTTTTTTCCCTTTCACGATAAAAAATGTTGTTCCTCGCCACTGTCATTGTAGAGGTTCCGCTTCATATCGCACTTTCAAAGCTTTGACTTAAATCTGTGACGTGTCTTGAGATAATCACTTATTAATACCGACAATATATAATTAAAACAACTGAATTCAAACCGAATATTTACGTAGATAAACTTTTAAGTATTTTCATTACTCACAGCTCATTCACTTTAATTATTTTCTATTGTATCTCTTATATGTTTTATTCATAACTAGTCAAACTGACATTACTTATAAAGGACTAATGTGTATTTAATATAAATTAATAAATAAATATTTGGATGAAATGTCCTGCAGTTTAATCGATGAGAAATCCCATGTAGATGATACGTTTTATTCTGGCGTCTGCGTTATTCGTAACACGTTTTCCAAGACCATTTTACTAGTGTTTAGTACTAATACTCAAGATATGACGTGTTAAAATTGTAATTGCTACATGATTCTGATATATCTGAAGATGCTGACATCACTGAAATGCTTTTCAAACAAAGCTCAGCGTGATATTTGATTATTTTGCTTAATCTGAACATCATCAAGGCAATTTGTTTTAATGATTGAATTAGATAATTCCGTATTTCTTCACATCTATTTATTGACAGTGATCACAACACACTGATTGGACTCATATTATTATGCGCTGATTATACAGTATTTACTGTACTTGAGGCACCGTAATGAATCATTACTTGATGTTTAGATGTGGTAGTCTGTGGTTGTGTTTTTCTACAGCACATAATTGTTTGCTTATGTTAGTTAACCACCGTTTGGTCTAAAATAGCAATACGTCGGAAATAATACTTGCTGGTTCTTGTGCTGCATTTCCTCAAAGTCAGAACAAACGGTGGGAAGGATTATGAGATTGGTGAAGTGAATCCTTTGGATATGTGCGTGACACTTTAACCCTTTCATGCATGAATAATGAAAACCGTAATCAACGTTTTTTTTTTCTTGAGCATTTTTATTCCTCTTTAGGCATGAAAAAAAGCAACGCGATTGAAAATTTTCTTTTGAGCCTGTTTTTCATGAAGTGGCAAAAATATCCACTCAGCCAGGCAGCAATTTCTGAAGCGAAGAAACGCGAGATATTACTGATATACTGTGTGAAAACTGTGAAATAAAAATATTTCGAACACATTAAGACCCAAATATCCACCAGTGACCGAAATCCTTCACTGAAATTAAAAGGTAAATCACTGTTGAGCCACTAATCCTGTCAATCCATGTAAATAATTGATGTAAAATGTCTGCACGGTCATCAGATATGACCCATTTGGACGCGGAAGCACCGTCATCTTCTACAGCATTGATTCACCAGCAAAACTCATGAAGTTTGATCAATGACAGTGGATGGAGACACTTGGTTTATGTTCAGTTAATGATACATTTGATTGGAAAAAGTCACTTTATTAAGTTTTCTGTATTTTTGGTACAACAACCCTCACATGTGATGTCAGCATGATGATTAAAGTATGTGATCAGTAAATTAAATATCAGAAAATACCACATTTTTACTGAAAAAAATCAAAGTGGAGAGGGTAATATTGTGATAAATGGAGATAAATCACTTACGAAAGGTGAAATACTGACAAAAATTAATTTGGGAACTGACACTAAAGTAGCACCGGGTCTTTATGGGTTAATGCTGCTGATCTGATGTTCTCATATTTTAACATTCTCTAATATTAGTCATTACTCTCACTTCATGCAAATAACATGCAATATGCAAAAAAGCTCTTTTTGTTTAACCCATAAAGACCCGGTGCTACTTCTGTGTCAGTTTCCAAATGTATTTTTCTCTCTACTTAACCTTTCTTAAGTGTTTTATCATCATTTATTCTAGTAATATCCTCTATTTTGCAGTTTTTCTGTGAAAAATCAGGTATTTTCTTACATTTAATTAACTGATCATGTACTTTAATCATCATGCTGAGATTACAGTTGAGGGTTATTCTACCAAAAACAAAGCAAAATGAAGAAAAAGTGTTTTTTTTTTATTTTATTTTTTTTTTTTTTTTCTAGCAAGGATATCAATAGCAGAACATAAAAAAAGTGTCTCCATCCATTGTCATTGATCCAACTCCATGGGTTTTACTGGTGAATCAATGTTGTAGAAGATGACGGTGTT
>JAPQRP010050509.1:0-10286 GCA_037367295.1 Apogon hyalosoma
GAGTATGCGTTCATAGAAAAGCGCAATATAAATCTAATCCATTATTATTATTATTATTATTATTATTATTATTATTAAATCAATAAAAAATATCCTAGATGTAAATTTGTCTACTACATAGCTATCGGAGGTGAGAAAAAACATAACTGTATCATCAATTTGTGCCCAATTTGTAAACAACCTAAAACAGCACTACCATCATGGGACAAAGTGCATGCGCAAACATCAGCGAATCAGTCCCCAGTTCAGAGCTCTGACACAGCTGCTGTAGAGGAAGTTAAACATGTTTGTTACATGGGTAAAAAAAAACAAAACAAAAAAATCAAATCTGAAGAAGACATAGACCCAAAAAACCTGTTATTTTTTGATTTTGAGACCTCTCAAACCAGTGGAACTCATGTATCAGTGTTAGTAGCCGCTCAGTCACTGAATGGTGAGCGATCGATCTGGAATGGGGATTTCAGTGCTGTACATTTTCTTCTCCATTTCTGGCAAAAAAACCACAAACATGCGACTTCCATTTCACACTATGGCAAAGACTTTGATCATCATATCATCTTGAATGCTACTGAGTGTCAAGGTTTTTCACCATTTATCATAGCCCAGAGAAGTAAAATAATTCTGATCAGTGACAATGACTTCCACCTTAAATTTATTGACTCATTATCATTCATTCCCATCCCACTCAGATAATTTCCTAAGGCGTCGGGCTGTAAAACTGAGCTTAAAAAGGGATACTTTCTGCACAAGTTCACCGATTCTTCAAAAATTGGATATAAAGGGAAATTTCCAAATCTAAAATTTTACGGCGTCGACGAAATGAAACTGAAACAGAGAGAAGATTTCAACTGGTATCAGATGGTAAAAGATCAGGAATTCAACTACAATGCAGAATCAAAGGCTTATTGTGAAAACGATGTTCAAATCTTAGCAGAGGGTGCAACCAACTTTCGCGACGAATTCAGAAATACAACCAGATGCAACCCGTTTGATAGCATGACAACTGCTTCAGCAGCGCTGGCTGTCTTTCAAGCCAAATTCTTAAAACCCAATACAATTGCAATTCCCTGTCCTAACAACTACAAAACAGACTGCAAGGCTTTCTCACATGCTTCTATACAATGGCTAGAATTTGAGGCCTTCTCACGTAGCATTTCCATAAGACATGCTTTGAATGGTGGTGAAGTTAAATTTGGCCGCTATTCTGTTGATGGATGTGCAGAGTTAGATGGAGAGAAAATTGTCTTTGAATTCCTAGAATGCTTTTTTCACGGCTGTCCTGAATGCTTCACTCCACACGAGTAATCGCCTCTCTCAAAAACTTGTTTTAGTGAGCTGTACTCTGACACCTTGAAAAGGACAGAGCAGTTACAAATGGATTATAACGTGCAGTTACAAATGGATTATAACGTGCAATCTGTTGTGGTCATGTGGGAGCATAATTGGAATTTTTTTGAAAAAAAAAAAAGATCCGAAGGTTAAATCTTTCTTAGAGAGGTTTCAAGAACCAATTCCGCTAAACCCTAGAGAGGTTTTGTATGGAGGTCGTACGGTTGCTATCCATCTGCATCATGTTGTCGGAGCGGATAAGCATATAAATTATGTTTATTTCACCTCCTTGTACCCTTTTGTAAATGCAAATTTCCACTACCCTCTGGGGCATCCAAAAATAATTAGAAAGGATTTTGAAGATGTTGAAAATTACTTTGGACTAATACATGCTAAAGTTTACCCTTTGCATAAACTGTTTTTCCCTGTACTGCCTATAAGAAATGACAAAGGGAAATTGATTTTCATGCTATGTCGTTCATCCGCATTAATGAACAATCAGACTACTGCATGCACACACAATGATGAAGAGAGGTCATGTTGTTGTTAGAATGACCTTCTAGGGACAAGAGATTAAGTTTAGTATACATAAATTTATTA
This sequence comes from Apogon hyalosoma, assembly GCA_037367295.1. Taxonomy (NCBI): domain Eukaryota; kingdom Metazoa; phylum Chordata; class Actinopteri; order Kurtiformes; family Apogonidae; genus Apogon; species Apogon hyalosoma. The sequence goes on from JAPQRP010050509.1 coordinate 1,930, forward strand.
TTCAGAAAAACATTACAAAAGAGCAGAGTAACCCCCTGACAGGGCTGAGTACGTCTCTCCATCCTTCCCAGCAGTGAGACCGGTCGCACACATGCACACGCACACACACAGCAGACACAGGCCTTGGGAGCGAAGGAGAGGGAACAAGGCCTGAGAGAGGAGCGGAGAGGAAAAAGCACAGAGCAGAAATCCACTGTCCTCTTAAAGGAGACCAGTAAAAGTAGGAGGAGAGAAGGATATGATCAAAAAAGGACTCACACCTCTCACACATCCAAAAAAGGAAATAAAAGTGGAACATATGCCACTACAGTCACTTCGTGGAGTATGGGTATCGATTGAGTTCATTGAAGCACTAAGAAACTGTTATAATCTAGTTGAAATTTATGAAGTGTGACACTTTGAAGAGAAATCAGACTAACTGTTTAAAGATTACATCCTTACCTTTCTTGCACAGAAGAAAGAAGCTTCCGGATATCCAGCAGGAATTGACGAGCTTCAGAAAAAACAGGCTTACATTAAGGACTATAAAACAAAACAAGGCATTGAGCTAAATCCTCAGAAAATTGTCTACAACCTGGCAAAAAGACAGATTGCTAAGCTTCTGCTAAATTATCTCTGGGGAAAACTAGCACAAAGATCGAACCAGTTGTCAACCAGTCTGGTGAGCACTCCTGAACTTTTTTTTTTTTAATTTCTCTTTTCTAGCAAGTATGACATTTCACAGTTTAACTTCATAAATGACAAAGTCAAACTCATTCAATGGCGGTATAATTCTAACTGTGTCCTACCACCAGGCGACGCAAATATTTTTCTGGCGGCATTCATGACTTCTTATGCCAGACTTGAAGTTTATAAGCAATTAGATTTGCTCCAAGAACGTGTTCTGTACTGTGATACAGATTCTGTTGTTTACACAACCACTCCCACTGATCGATACAACCCGCCACTAGGTAATTAAATCAGAGATTTGACATCAGAATTAGACCTGGGTGATTATTTTTTTAACTGGACAGTGGCAGGTCCAAAATCATACGCATAGCTTACAGAACAAGGCAAGGTGACTTCACGTGCTAAAGGGAGTACACAAAATTATGAAAATTGTAAAAAGATTAACTTTGACAGCCTCACAGAGCTGGTAAATGATTATTTCAAACAACCTAACACTCGACATGAAATCACCACTCAATACACTAAAATTACACGCAATATGAAAACATTCGAGCTCACTGATAAACATTGTGTGATCAACTTTGGAGTTGTCTATGATAAGAGATGTCTCTTTCCCGATGGAAAAACACTCCAGTTTGGGTATTAGTTGCAGGTTGAAAAACAAAAAGACTACAGATTTATGATGCAATGACCTGATGACCTTTCTATAGAATTCTTTTAGGATAATATTATTATTATTCTATATTCTGTATGATACTTTGATGTGTATTCTGTATGAGATGGATTCTGTGTTATTCTTTATGGATTTTGTGTTATACTCTGACATGTATTCTGTATCCTGTATTATTCTTTATGAATTCATGAGTCATGTATTCATATACAATATATCAATAAAATGTTCTTCACTCATCATCTTCTGTCATCCTTTTCACCCAGGATTCTATGCACATAAAATTAGTGTTTGCAGTTTTTTATGCCATCAATTTACAGAAACATTTGGATGTGGAAGATGGAAGAAGTGTATTTTGACCCTCGCTTCTAACTTCCGTTCACAGCCCTGCTTGTGGGGGCGAGCAGGAGTGGTAAGTCATTCTTTGTGAAACACGCACTTCAAAATATGTCACATACTCTTTCCCGGTTAGCTGATCGAATCACTTGGTGCTACTCTTCCTGTCAACCCATGTATGATGAATTGGCTAGAAAGGTGAAGCTTAAGTTTATTGAAGGAATCCCAGACTCTTTGACGGATGAAAATATTTTTCCATCAAACCAACACAATCTTTTAGTTGTCAGTGACTGTATGGCTATTGGATCCAATCATGATGAATGAATGAAAGCGTTTACAATGTACAGACATCGACAATTATCAGTGATCTTTCTAGTTCAAAACTTGTTTCATCAAGGAAAACATAGTAGAACCATCAGTTTAAACACAAATTATATCGTCCTCTTCTAATCCCCACACAATAAATTGCAGATAAGAATTTTAGCACAACAAATGTCCCCTGGACAAAGAGAATATTTTCTACAGAGTTTTAATGATGAGACTAAAAATGTGTATTTATATTTAATCGTGGACTTAAGACCAGAATGCCCAGAACATCTCAGGCTGAGAAGCGGTATACTCCCTTAGGAGTGGCCTGTAGTTTATCAGTATAAAAAGTGATTTTAAAAATGTCAAAGCGAATTAAAAGAAACCTTCCCATTTTAAAAGCTTTGCTTACTCTAAAACCAAAGGAGAGAAAAAGCTTTTTATGTCATGCATCAGAAGATCTCATACTGACACTCTGCAAGATTGCTTTGAACGTGTTAAAAGGCAGCCTCCCACTCACGAGCGATCAGTACAATAAACTAAAGAAACAGAAGAAGTTTATCAAACTTCTCGCTAATCACAAAACAGGCATAAAACATAAGCGTAAGCTGTTGATACAATCGGGTGGTTTTATAGGATCGTTATTAGGGTTGCTGTCCCACTCAATTCCAGTTTACTTGGTATTAGAAAATAAACATACAACATTGTCATGGGGTCATTTAATAAAATATACACAATTTCCCCACAACAACTGGAGACTTCAACCCAGAAGAAGACATCTGGTGAAAACATTGGTGAGAAAACTCAACATGTTTTGAAAGAGAAAATGGAACGTGTGTTAAAACAACCCGGACCTGCATACAACAAATCCTTACATTATAATGATTTACTTGAAAAATATCTGGCCTTACTTAGAAAGGAGAAGAGTTGAGGTTGTGAAATAGTTTTGAAACTACCAACCCCATCCTCTGTGAAAATAGCTGAAGGCGATGAGGGCTATATGAGGATTGAGGACAAAGGAATTCCTGACAACACTGAAGAAGAGATTTTAGAGAATATAGGATCACGCAATCAGAAAAATGCAGCCTATTATTCTGCAGAAGCTGCACAACTCTGACCTTCTAAGATGGAATTGTTCAGGGGTGATAATTGTCCAGGATAACCTTATTAAAGGCTCTCATATTTTTGATTTAATGAAAACTCTAACAAATCGTAGATTCCATGCAAGAACTGTACCACGTGGATGGGATGTATTTGTAAAAATAATATCTGAATTAAATATTCCAATCACAGCTGTTACGAACACTTACGCATGTGAGCAATTACACCTTAAACCATCCAAAACCTTGAGCAAACCCATTCCTCAGGTACGCCGGAGTAAGAGAAAATGCATGAAAAAACATCGTCGTCAGCATTGCTATTAGACATGGATTACGACACCCTGGATCTTGTTAATCATCTGTATACACCATCAGCGTTTGAACGGAGGTTGTCTACACCAATTGCCTCCAATTGGCTACATTTCAGTCGATACAAATGAATTCATGCAAACTGTATGTTTTTTTGATCAATAAATAATTTATTGAAATTCATCTGTAAAAGAAAGAGTATTAATTCAGAACATGTGTAACATTTATTAAATTGTTTTAAAGAGCATGCTTTCTGATTACAGGTTTTAGCTGACTTTATATGTGAAATACATTTAGCATATTTCTTGACAAACTTGGTGACAAGAGCATCATTCTTTTTTAAATTATCAGAATACAATCCCATTACTTCTTGAAAAGAGAGTCCTTTAAACTGCTGGCAGAGGAACAATATAACATGGGCTCCACAAGTCATAGAATAACTGTCTTGAACTTGTAGTTTATTGTAGCATATTTCATGCGAATGTCTCATTAGGAATGTTATAAAATTTTCAGGATAGAATATAAAATCCGGTCCGTGGCCATAACTATCAAAGAAGCTTGATTTGTCTTATCCACCTTCAATGACCATCGCCACCCAGTGTTCGCCCTCACGCGTTTGATCATCAGCGTTAACAACAAGATAGCATGACCGTTTATCAATCTTAGTCAGTAGTAAATCACTGGGCCAAACACCTCTAATCAGACCTTCGATCACCTTCGATCAGAACCTGTCACTTCAAGTTAATTTCAATAATACTGTCATAACATGCATTGACAATCAAGATCATAGTTCTTGGTAAGCCCACTCTGAATCTTAAATCTAACCGACATGTCCCATGTAGTGCAGGTGAGACAGCTTTACTGTCCATTTCGTCATCCCTTGAGAGATTGAACAGAAATAATGAGTAACTGTTTTGAAAGTTTTCAATGTCAATGCAGAGGGGAGAGTCTCTGATATGTCTGTTTGTACCCAGATAGAGATTGTAAAATTCCCTAACACTCTGATGTGTATTAAAGCGGGGCTGGTAAGGTTTTGACGGGATAAAATGCAAATTCACACTGAAAGATATTCAAGGTTCGCGTGTTGGAACTTGAAAGGGTTCAGCTCCCTTGCTCCCACGAATGCTCTGTGGTCAAAAGTCCCACGACTACATATTTTGGAAGCTTCCCCAGATATAAGTTGTCCTGTGAACACACGTGACTGGGCGGGGATGCTATAATTCTTTACAACCACACGATTTATAGGGTAAATCACATTGGATTTCATTAGAACAGTTGAATGCCCCAGCATGACATCGGATGAGACTTACACCTTTTTCACAAAAATGCTCACACCTAGAATGTTTAAATTGAACTCGTTGGCTGTGGCCGACATTAATGTAAAAGCACTTTTAGCCTTTACAAGTTTTAAAAGTACATCCACATTGTTTAGCAGGAGTCTTTCAGAAAAAAAAAAGTCACTGTGCAGCTGTCCAGTTAACTCAAATGGTTGTGAAACACAAGTGAAGCTTGCCTGCTTGACAAGACCTTTGTTGGGGCCATCTTCCGCCACATCAATTGAATCCAAATCTACACCATCATCTTTGTACCATAGACCTGCTGAAAACTGACCCTCCAATGTTCCTTTTGAAAAGTTCAGGAGAATTTCAATAATACATCTGTAAGGATGTGTTGCGGAGGATGAGCTAATGAGAACATCATTCAGACTGACATCTACTTGAGAACATATAGTATTTTGAGGATACTGTATTATCCCATAGTTGTCATCATTTCCCAGATTGGTGCCATCTGCCTTCGTAATTTTAAGACGTAGATAGAGTAGTGTTGAGTTTAGGTCTAGATAGAATCTTCTGCTTTCAGGTATCACAAAATCTAAGACCTCTTGATCTGCGATGGAGTTTAAAGGATGGATATCTACAAAATTAGTCTGATCTATAGATAGCTGGGTCATCGGCGGTGCAAAGAGGTCGAGCTCTGATTTGGTGCACTCAGATGAGAGGCGATGCATGACAGACATGATTAAAATATATTTCTTCCACCCTATTGACTTTTAACTTTTCGCTGTATTTTGGATGAGGTTTTATGCCTTTTTTTTTAGGTATGCTGTGTGACAATGCCGTTAGAGAACTTTTTCCCTTACCACATACTATTCAGAGTAGTCCTGATCCTTCCTGGCCATCCTGTCGTTGATTGCTACGATTGACGATATGATGCGTTACAGCTCCAAACACATCAGATGCGATTCCCTGGGCGGCCAATTTCAAATGGGGTTTTGCAATGTTAGCACCACGTTTAAGGGGCATGACAAATCTGAATGCCCTACTCATCATGGATCCAAGACCATGACTGTAAATTACAGGTGCCCCTACAAACCCCCCCAACAACCCACTTCCAGCCTGGTTCACATAATAATTCCCAAATATTTGTGAATCCATTTTTTGTTTTATTTTGTTGAATTTAGACAAAAGTATTTGATAAGGGTCTAAAGTGTAGCTTGCAGATCGTCTTCCCGTATGCAAAGCAAATTGGGGTGTTTAAATCGTTTTTAATTCAATCTGATATCCTGTATGAGCTGTTTATTAACAGGAACGTTGTGTAAGCGGTTGTAGGAGAAAGTGATCAGATCACCGTAAGGTCCTTCTTTTTTAATGATTCTTAGAAGGGGAACAACATGACATACCGTGCTCCCACGATATTCGTATAGATGAAAAAAGTATACTGTCCACCATTACTATCATAGGGATACTTACACTTGAGTTTTCAAGATGTTTGTATCCATTCATCGGGTTCGAAACCTAGCATGTAGGCTATCGATGCGCTGAACTTGATAGAATATTTATCCATTCCTAAATATAGAAATTCTTTTGTTTATAGAACTGTAATATAAAACTAGATCTATTCCTACTGACTTAAATAAAGCATTATTTTCCTTTGCTATCACTTTGATAGTCTCGTAATGTCCTGTAGGAATTTTCAGATAGATTGGAGGGTTCTTCAGGCGCGCATGCTCTAAAACTTCAAAACCATCTTCTGAACTCAGAATATTATTCCATGTATGACAGTACAATATCTCAGCTAATGCCACCTCATAAGGTCCTTGTAATTCTATAGGCTGTGACAATGTTATCGTATAATTTGAACTGTCATTGCCCGGGAAAATGTCATAACAGGCGTTCGACGGTAATGTCACGTAGAAAGATTGTTGCTTAGCCATTATTTTGTTTTCAGCTCTTTCTTGTTTTTATTCTTCCTGAGCTCTACAACCTCTTTAGCCAGTAGCAAAGAGTCAAACTGACGAGGTCACCCTTGCCAGTGGACTAAAACCATCGTCTGGCCGTTTTTAATTTTCTTGTCTAATTTTTTTTCTATACGAAAAAGACTGCCTGACATGATTCTCAGTTTCTGCAGTTCTGCTTCATAAAATGTTCTTTTTAGAATTTCACCCCTTATATCCCTTATATTCCCTCTGGGAATACATTCATTCACTATAACATATTCACTGGTGAATAATTGTTCATACATTTTATCGAACACTCCATGGTATTTTGAAATCTGTACAATGTCGCCCTCTTTGAATTGAAATACGGGTGGTTTAGTGCTCAGAGGCAGTGTCCCACATAAATTTTCAAACACTTGTGTGGTATTGCTAGGTGTTACCTCAATGGGTTTCATTTTTATACTGCTATAATAACTATTGTTATAGCTGTCAAGCAAATCCTGAATTACATCTATATACCTACGAGTGTTTTTCGCAGTGAAAAAACACCACATTTTTGTTTTCAAGGTGCAATTAAAGCATTCAACTATGGAGGCTTTCAGTTCACTTCTGGTGGCAAAGTGTTGAATGTTATGCTTCTTCATCAGTTTTTCAAAGATGCAGTTAAAAAATAATTTTCCTGCATCCGTTTGAATTTTAACAGGTATATTGCACTCCTCTAAAATTGAAGCAAAAGCCCTTGCGACTTCAGAGGCTGTCTTGTTTTCCAGTGCTCATGCATAAGCTTTCTTTGAAAATACACCACCGTAAGCAGGAATTTAAACTGATCATTGTCTTTAGACAGAGCGGTCATATCACAAAGATCGGCTTGAAATTGATACAAAGGATGAGGGACAAAAACACGATTTCTAGCATAGGTTTTTCTAGCCGTTTTGTGTAAAGTGTATGCATCCCAAGCCGACAACCACTCACGTACTTGATCACTGCTAACTTTTTTACCAGTCTGCAGTTCTACAGCTTTTTGAAGACTTTCTACACCAGCATATAATCCAGGTCTTGCCGGGTCATAATATATTTTCTTGAGCACCTGTTCTGTCTTCCTTGAAGTCATGTCTGCTAGTGAACAGATGAGAGCAGACCACAATGTTTTGAGTCTGAGTTTATTGATTACAATACATGTTTACTGGTTACAGTACACGTTTACTGATTACATGTTTATTTGTTACAATACATGTTTTATATAAAACCAAAAAACATCAAAAATTTTCTCAAAAATTGAGGCATGCGTTACATTTAATAGCTGATCAACACTGACTCGATGACCGTTCTTCAGTTTAAATGCTGCTACATCCACTGCATAGATATACAACACATGCACAAGACTAGACTTGAAGCTATCAATAGAAATATGGCTGATAATTTCACGTAATGTTTCTTCAAAACCGTCCTTATTTAAGTTTGACCCGGTATACACTAGATTTTTCCAGTGCTCTAAATGACCCTTATCTCTCACAATAGCCATCACTCTTTCAAAACGGACTAAGTCTTCTGTATTGACATCCCCACACGCATGATATACTGTCACATTACTGACTTGATTAGCAGTTGCATGTGTAACCAGGATAACAGAGGACCCAAGTGCAAAAACGCAAAGTCCTTCGTGTCTTCCGCCAACGAGGAGCAGGCAGACGCAGGGTCGAGGGGCAGGCGAAGGGTCCGAGACCAGGGAAACCAGGCAAAACCAAAAGGG
>JAPQRP010050510.1:0-10286 GCA_037367295.1 Apogon hyalosoma
TAGAGTCTTCAAATTTGGCCTTCAAGGTTCTGATGTCAATGCACATCAACAGTGAGAGCAAAAAGAAGCTATATGCACAATTGAGTATACAGGAATGAAAAGGAAATTCCTGATTTGCCTTATCTCTTATCATTGCGAAAACACATTTTTGGTGACCTTGACTTTGACCTACATTCACCAAAATTTAATGGGATCAATTCTGGACCACCTCACACCTTTCCTGAAAATTTCATGGAAATTGGTCCAGTAGTTTTTGTGTAAAGTTGCTGATAGATAGACAGACAGACAAAAAAAAAACAAACAAACCAAAAACAATACCCCTTGCCTCCCCTTCAGGGGGGTGGGGGTGGTGGGGGTGGTGGGGGGGTGATAAATCAAAATAGAACTGTTTTGAACATGACACATGAAACACAGTGTGTTAACATTATACTGTGTGAATGAGAAGTTAGCCTTCCTCCAATATCGATAGAACTGTCAGGAAATCCCCTGTCAGTATCAGTGTCTTTGTGGTCATAATACTAGATTTGAGTAATATTATACATAATAGCTCTTATGACATGGAGTGACAGGCAAAGGGATAGGAAATCAAAAGGGATTCTTGTAGCACTGACTGAGAAGCTTGTGGTTCTAACTGTTCAAATCTGTCTAATTTCTAACTCCTGCATGAGAAGAACAGTTATAGAGCTAATATGACATGCTGCAGCACTTAAAAGAAGAAACAAAGAATGTGTGAAAGTCATTTTACTCTCAAATGTTATGAGAGTTAATGAGCTTCTGACAACTGTGGATTCCTGTGGAGTCTTAAGTGCAACTGACAACAGCGATTTTGAGCATTTCTCCAAAGTCTGCCCCTGCAAAGCCTGACCATGTGGCCTTTGAAATCTTCCCAGCATGGAATGATAAGGATCAGATCTCTCAAGGCTGGATTCTATGACACAGAAGGAGCCACATCTTTTCTTAGAATGAAAAAACACTTTAAACCCACTAGAGCATGTGCTGTAGGCATATCCACGCATGGATGCTCACATGTTTGCTTAAAGGAATTTAAGTATTACACAGTCACCGAAAAACGGCAAAGAAATGTTCAGTTTTCCATTTAGACTAAAGTTTGCTTTCCCTTTGGGGTTGTTTAGCATAGATAATAGCAGCTAGTCACTTAATTATCCTTCAGTTTACACAATGGCTTAGATGCATTGCAGACTAAACAGGCCTCTACTTTACCCCTCTGTAGGACGACAGTGTGCTGATATTTTCCTCCCAACATAAGCCTCAAAGGTATGGCTAATGTACAGATGGATGCCAGGTGGAAGTGAGGTTTTTGAGCATTTTTTTTAAAGAAACCCCAGCAGTTCAACAGCTGCTAAAAATGTACTCACCATAAAAGCTGGGGCTCTGTATCCTTATTTACGGGCTTTATTTTTTTTTTTTAACAACTGTCAACTTTTACATTTACTGATTATGACTATATTGATGCAGGAAAAAATCCTAAAACTATATTTTCTGTAGCTTCAGTCATAACTTGCATTATCTAATGAATAACTAAGTAATAGGGAAATGACTGAGTTAATAACCACAAGAACAATAAGCCATGACAGACGCAAACATAAAATAGGGTAGTGTTAGCCTTATGGTGCCACACTGCCACATTGAACAGGCAGGTGCTAAAGGGGTTTTATTCCATACACATCAAAAACAGGATGCATTTTAAAAGGTTCCAACAAGCACTCCACAAAATAGTACAAGTAATGCAAGGGGAAAAGTCACTATCTTTGGTAACACAGCTACAGGAAACATCCTCTAGGGACAAAGGATATTAACACCAATCGTAAGCTGTCCAGCATTTGTCAAGATGACTTGTTCAAAGTGTTGGATGGACAGATGGATTAAATTCTAGCTCCCTGTCCTAATCATCTTAGAGTACCGCAGAGCACAAACTAATTTCAGAAATGGACAGTGGTGTTCATAATCTTAATGCATTTGGCTTAATGTTTTGATCTGGATAGTGAATATTCTGTGCCATCATGGTAACTCTTGTAAAATGTTATGTTCATAATAAAGCAAGAAATCCACACTGTGTCCTTTGGCTTATTGGCAGAAAAGGACAATCTGAGAAGAATTAGTGAATGAAAGATAGTCATATGTTTATGATTTATAATCTTTGTCATAAAATGTTGTGGAGTCTATGGCTTGAAATGTTTACATAATTATTCTCTTCTTTTAGTCTGTCCCAAAGCAATTCATTGTTAACATAATTGTGTGTGTGTGTGTGTGTGTGTGTGTGTGTGTGTGTGTGTGTGTGTTTTTTTATATATATATTTTTATTTTTTTTTTTTTTTTTTTTTAAATCTTTATTTAACCTGGAAAAATCCCACTGAGATTAAGAACTTCTTTTTCAAGGGAGTCCTGGTCAAGAGGCAGCATGAAATAAAACACACAGTTACAACATACAATAGCGGAAAAAATTATTAGACCACCAAAAGTCATCAAAACCAATGGCTATGCAATCAAGTACTAACTCCTGTGTGTAGCATGTGACTAAAACAGGCAGAAAAAGAAAACATGGAATGCCTAAAAGCAGCGTTTTTGGCAGTACAATGACTTAGCTATTAATGTAAGAAGTGATTTTGGTTATTAAGAAAACCATGGAAAAAAGGTTAGATATCAGCTCTTCAATTAAACTCTTATGAGCTATTTTTGTTGTCGTTATATTTGTCAAAACAAATGTACTTTTAGTTGTACCAGGCATTGAAATGAACAACAAGGGGTGGTTTAATAATTTAATAATAAAATTTACAGGACAAATCAAACTATGAAAAACAAGAGCAAGTTATTGAGTTAGTCTCTTGCAGTTTGAGTTTGGATTTTAAAACCATTTAAGGAGATCAATTCAGTCAGTTTCCAGTCTGTTAGCAACATATTCCATGTGCAAGGAGCAGAGCAGACAAATGCCCTTTTCTTCAGTTCTGTACAGGCATATGGCACAAAGAGGAACAACTGATCATTTGATTGCAGACAATAAGAATCAGCACTTCTTCTTGTTATTAAGCTACAGATATAGGATGGCAAAAGTTCAAGCTACACTTGAATTAAGCAAAAAAAAATCTTGCATTAAGCAAAAAATCTGCCAATGGAACAAGTGAAAATTATCTTGGTAAGATTTCTTGAAATTAGATTTTCAAGATCTATTGTCTAAAAATAAGTTCTTATATCTCACAAGTTACTCTTTAAGTGATTATGTCTTATTTTAAGTGGGATGAGATATTTTGACTAGAAATGAGAAAAATACACTTGGTAAGATTTTGATTTTTGCAGTGTATGCCACATTTCGCTCATGGATGACATCTGCTATAGCTACTCCGCTACCTTTCTTTCTTGGGCCTGTCAGTATAATAAACATAGTATCCAACTATGTTAATTTCTTCATTGTAATAGATTTAGTCAACCAATTGTTATTAATTGTTATTGTGTAGTGGCGTCAATTGAACACATTTGGTAAAGATATTAGGTCCTTGTATAACCACTTGTGTGACATTTCCATATGAGGGTCTTTATTCACCTCTTAGGTCCATATCTGGTTTCCCTTAGTTGTTAGACACACACCCTCACCCTGTCTTTGTGTGTGTCATCGCGCTCACACACAATCATACAAAAAAGTTCCTCTAGCTGACTCCTTCTGCTTTTCTCCCTTGGACTTTCTCTCCTATCTCTCTCTCTCCTGGCTTCTCCTCTCCCTGGTTTCTTCTCTTCTTCTCCTTACTAATGTATCATTCAATTCATGTATTGTTATTTTAAGTGAATAAACACAGATATTAATATAATCTATTTGTCTCTAAAGGATCTTCTATCCACCACAATTATGTCTGTTGTTCTCAATTGTTTTTGGTTGCATCCACATAAATGTGCAAAATCCATGACTTTTTTTTTTAAATTAAACCAATTTACCACGCTTGACATGTGATTTGCTGGTGGGAAGAAATTAATTGCTATGAGGCAATAACTTGCCGAGTATGACCCAATTCAATTCTCTTCCTCTGGCAGTGTTTTTACCATGATAATAATCTGTACTGACAAACACTTGTAGCAGTGTATGTCAGTTATCACTAACTGAATGACTGCTATAACTTGAACAGACAAAACCAGGTTAATAATATTATTTGACTAGTTCTTTTTCATTATCCATTTAATCAGTGGAAATGTTGATTATTGAACTTTCTACCAGTAGTCAATTGGTGGCTCACCCATTTGGTCTGGGTGATCAGGCTAACAGATCAAATGATTGTCTTTTTTTCTTTTTAATCAAGATATTTTTATTGAAGTTTTCTCAGTATTATACAAGTGCAGTGCTGAATGGTCCCTACAGAAATCTGAAATAAGCATGGGTGTATATCAATCGCACCACAAAAAATACAAAACAGAACAAACAAGTGGTGCCAAGCACAACAAACCCCGTCTCTCACAAACATTTTACCTGATTTACCCTATCTTTTATCATTGCAAAAATGCATTTTTGGTGACCTTGACCTTTGACCTACATTCACCAAAATTTAGTGGGATCTATTCTGGACCACCTTGCACCTTTCCTGAAAATTTCCTGGAAATTGGTCCAGTAGTTTTTGTGTAAAGTTGCTGACAAACAAACAAACAAACAAACACAGACAAAAAAAACAAACCAAAAACAATACCCTCACCTTCCCTTTGGGGGGCGGGGTAACAACAGACTATACATAAAGTAATCCTTCATCAGTCATTGACAGTGCACTAGACACAGTAAATGATCACTGTCATAACAGAAACCTACGCTAGGAGTAAGTACGAAATGTGCAGCATTGTTAAACTGGCACCTAAACATCAAGAATTTACAGGATCTGGAATGTTTTTAGGAAGGGACCCCACACTTTCTGGAATTTCCCATTTGATTGCTGAAGTGAGTATCTCATTTTCACCCATCTTAAGCAGGACATAATGTCTTCCAACCACTGTGCATGAGTGGGAGGGAAAAAATGACTCTTTTGAAGCAGAATCATGATCCATGATCTGAATTACCATTTTGTCACCTTCTGGAGCCTTAAAGGTGTGTGACAGCATTTTTTTCACTGTGATCAAATTTGTTTTGCAATATTTTGGAAAGACATTACAGTACTACAAAACAGACAAAATTGAGATGATGTAAACAGTAGTCACATTTTCCCAGCAGTGTTTCCACTCACTACTTGGACTATAACAGACAGTTGTCCTGTTTGAGTTTCATTTTGATTCCAAAATATTTCCACACTAATGTAAATCTAATACCTCTCTGTAATTCACAATCACTGCACATCAGAGATCAGACATTGGACCCATAGCTGACAGATGTATGGAAAGTGCAAGAAGCAAAACAACGTGTTACAAGTTAATGTAGAAAAAACACACTTTAGTGAAGACACTGAAGTATCTCTATAAATGTGAAATAAACTTACTAGCCTTGTGACGTGTGCTGGTGTGATTAACACTATGAATTAATAAGGCTCTGTTTAATACCTTGATAAATTGACCATTTAAAATGAATATTAGCTGAGTAGAAACACTTTGGCAACATTGAATCAGTGCAGTCCCTCAGAACAGTGGATCATATGACAAATTAAGACTGATCAAATTAAAATGGTGAGATTACCCAGCCATGCCTTCCACATGCTGATGTTCACACAATATTCACATCACAAGGTATGAGAATGGACTCAATGTCTGCAAGACACATCCTGTGAGCTGATAGAAAACTCTTTTGATCCCAGGACTACTGTGCAAAAACCTACAAGGAAAAGATATGGGCTAAGAAGACTTTGTTCACTCCAAGGGCACACATGGTCTTTGTTATTTCTAGATATATCTTCACAAAGCAAGATATACATAGGATCTGTTGAATGCTAAAGCCAGAAACTTTTAGGTTAAAGATGATCAAATGCCACTGATATTTTGTAACACAGAACTACAGTAAATTGCAACTTTAAGAGAACTTCTGTGATCCACATCTTATGATGTTAAGAAAGATATCAAAACCACCACCTGCAGGCCAGATGGAGTGAAAGGACTGGGCAACACAATGTTCAGAAAATACAGTAGTATAAGCCACATTACACATGGTTGAAGTACAGAGCTGAAGAGGAACAGGCGTACATTGCTGTTTTCAAATGGCAGTGAGGTGTTTTTCATGGAGGAAACCAGGGTATAATTTGATCTTCTCAACAGTCCATGCTATCAGTTGTACTGCACTTGTTTTTTCTGCACTTAGAAGAACACTGGGGGAGAAGCTATTAGTGGCTGATCAGTGTGTTAAATTGTCCAGTATTGCCACTTCTAACATTATATTTTTTGCCTTGTATTAGTTAACTCAGCATGGCTTGGTTTGGTCCTAATGTGCAGCATTTTTCCAGCAGGAATAGTAGGCTACTCACTAATAGTGTCTGGTTGTCATAGCAACATAGTGTAAATTATTGAGATGTTGTGTTCAGTCTCACTGTAGCTACAAGAGATACAACAGAGGAAAATGAAATCTAAAACTCTGAAGTTACAATATCAAAAAGTAAATGCTATATTTATATTTTTCCAGGTACATTTCAAATCTGTGGTTGATTTATCAACATAGCGTCACGGTTTCCCATTAGCTTGACTCTGTATTCTACATCACAACATTATGACACCCATATGTACTGACACAGCGATGATTCTGGAATGACCATAACATATTTAGTATCACTTTACCTGATTGGAACCTTAGAAAAGGTGGTATAAATAAATTGGTGTCTGATTGTATTATACCTGCTCATGTGTCATAAAGCGATCATGATTTGAGGTGTGTTATGTCGATAGCGGAAAAATCGCATCGCATTAGCCACATAGCAAAACTGCCTAAGTTTTATTTTTGGCCACACTTTCCACACACTGCAGCTCCTTTTTGCTTCATTGGCTATGTCATTAAAAATATGACTTAGGCAATTATGCTATTTGGCTAACAGTATGTAAAAGGCTATGATTGTTGCTGTTGCTTTTGTTTCTTTTAGGTTCATCAACTGTTTTTAGAGATCAGTGCTGACAATTATCACGATTATGTAAAATCATCAAAATCAGTAAAAAAAATGGGATGTGAAAATTGTGTAATAACCGCCATCATGGGTACATGTGTTGAAACAAAACAGCTCTTCAAAGTAACAGAAAGAGAGGACCATTAGCAAACTATATATGTGCACCTAACTAATCAAAGAAAATCATGGAAATGCTACAAGGAGTAGTAAATGGCAGTACAACAGTTGCAGTAATCTGCCCCCCAACCATGCAGAGGCGATTTAATGTCAATCTTGCAAGAACTCTTCCTCTGTGATGTCACTACTCATAAAAGTTTTGTGAAAGGCAAATCAGCGATGCTAAGCCTGAGCAAGTTCCAGTAGAATGTATTTACAGAACACCAGCATTATCTATGTTATGTGGAGGGACTCCTCAAAGTGTGCATTTGGAGCTTATTAAGATGCATTGTGATGGTCCTCATGAGACGCCATCTGCTGCTACCATGATCACAGCTCTAGTGGAGCTTGAAAAAAACAGCATGCCAAAACAATACTGGTTTACATTAGCTCTACATACTTTCTGGTGAGGGAAATTCTTCAGTAATACAATAATCAGCCCATTTACTCATCACACATTATTTTTGATATAGAAAACAATTTAAATGGATAAAATAATATGACCAGATAAAATCTATCCTTGAAGATGACAAGGAAATTGCAACGATGCATGTTAAGATTCTCATTTTAACATACCACCTGTTGTGATCAATACATCCTGACTGCAAAAATAAAACCTCACTGGAAAAGGCGAATGCATGCATAAGTGGAATGTAAACCCAGCCACTGACAATTGACATGGTGATGACCTAATATTTAAAACCCCTGATTTTTCTGTACCAAGGAGGCAGCAGCAACCAGGACTCTGGAAGTGTGGTCTGTTCTCTCACTATATCTTTGCATATGTAAAAATATACTTGCTTTAACCCTGATTCAGTGACTTTTGTGGTTTTGCTTCAAACTGTGTCCAGAGTGCTAGAAAACTTCCATGACATTATTGGAGGTCCCACTGAGATTTGGGAACTTTCTGTGAAATTGAGAACCTTTCGTTCCACAGCTGTTTTCGGGGGATGTCCCAGGACGCCTAAGTATCTTACAGGCCTCAACAATTCATGACTGTGGGGGCAGCAGTGGAGTTCCCTCAGAGGACAACACAGTGAGTGAAAGACAAAACTGACTGTTAAAAGGGTATAGGAATTTATTAATTGTGTCCAGTGTGCTAGACAACTTGTGATTTCTGTAGCTGTTCACACATATGTTGGAAAAACAAAAAAAAAAAAACAAAACTATATGACTCATAAATACAGACTTCCGGTCATTACTTTTACAGAAGTTGTAATTGGAAAATTCATGTTAAAGTCAACATGGCAGAATAAGCCAAAACCAAACTGCAATAAATGCACATCTCAGGCAGGCTGAGTTAAGGATCAACATAAACGTCTCATGTTAATATACTGTTCAAGGCATTCTGCCATATAAACAGTATCTACTACTATTGGTTGTTTCAATTACCTGTACCGGTTCATGAGTCAGTATACTGTAAACCTCTGAAAGTTATAAGAGAAAGGTGGTGATCATGTCAAGTTACTGTCAAGTAAGACCTGTCAGTAATATATTCTCACACAATATTTGTCTTGCAACAGTACCCACTGTTATCAGTTTAACCAGTTAAACTGTGGGCCATTTGTTTGTTTACAGAATAATTTCAATGTAACACAAAACAACGGAACTGCCAATCACAAATTTTTCATTCATATAAAGCTAAACCAGTCCAGTTGAACTGAGAAGAACTACCAAGAAAAAACATTGATATAAAGCCAAGTGATTATCAGAAAACAGCAAAGATAAGAAAACATTTGTAATCATTGCTTCATAATGCAACCTTTGTTTTTGCTCTCCTTTGCCACGTTCAGTGAGTTTTAGCAGCAGAGAACCAATACTTACACTATTGGATCTGCTTAATGTTAGCTTAGCAGTGCAAAGTTTGTCACATTGCTCTTTTATTTTATGACATCATGACATACACTAGTGTCAGACTGTTAGCTTGTTTTAGACATTTTCCTATTTAGTGCTAGTTGTTTGAGTTGTGTTCCGTTTTCTGAAAATTGCTTTTATTGAGCTTTTAGCTGATGTTCTGATTACATGGGTGTATACCATGTGTATATTGTGGCAATCTACATAGACCCAGATGCAACAGGGTTAATGAGTTGTGTTGGCGAGTCAAATACATGCAAAAATAAAATTGTTTTAGATTACTTTCTAACCTACACATAATATTTTCCTGTTTTTCTTACGGTAACAGCTACAAAAGACAAAACTAAGGAATCAGGTTAACTTATAAAGTTATGTATGCTTACATGAATTGTGAGTTGGAATAAACTAGCACAAAGAACATCTGTCTGCACATAGTCCATCTCCAAAGTTAACCCAATTTCTAAGCTAATACTTGTTAGTGTAGCACACAGCCATCACTGTAGAGGAGCAGACAAAGAGTGAGCAGAAGTGTTGCTGCACCAAAGCTCACTTCTTCATATAAATCTGTGTGCAGGCTATTGCTTACATGAAGTTTGTGTTGGAGTCTGGGTTAATGTCTACTAATGTCTAACATAATACATTTTGTTTCTAGACTGGGTAATCACATCTCTGCAGATCTCTCCTGAACATCAAACACCAAAGCTCTAGTGAAGGAGGCTCATCAGCAGTTGCACTTCCTGCATGTCCTTAGGCAGAACAGACTAAACCAGAAGCTGCTGCTGGCCTTCTATCACTCCTCTGTGGAGAACATCCTGACCTCCTGCCTGGGGGTGTGGTATGCTGGCTCCACAGCTGAGGACAGGAAGGCTGTACAGAGGGTCATAAACACAGCCCAAAAAAATCATCGACTGCTTTCTACCATCCCTGGCGGAGTTATCTCCTACCCGCTGCCTCAGCCAAGTTAAGGCAAACACAGATCCCTCCCAACGTGCCAATCACCTGTTTGACCTGCTGCCCCCTGGGTGGTGTTTTATGTCAGTCAATTCCCACACCACCAGACTTATGGACAGCTTCTTCCCCTGGGCCATGCAAATTGTAAACACACACCATACCTCACTGTAATGTACAATAACCAGTCATGGAACATGTGCCTCATGTCTGACACATGTATGTTTACATTGTTTATACTGTTACATGTATGTCTACACTGTTTACATTGTA
>JAPQRP010050511.1:0-10282 GCA_037367295.1 Apogon hyalosoma
ACGCCAGCAATTACAGAGACGGTGTGCTCTACTGATGTCAAACTGTCAGCCCTCTCTCTCTCTCTCTCCTCTTCCCTTCTTTCCTCCCTTTCCTTCTCTCTGGCCCTGGTAGGCTTGGGTACACCCTAATTACACTCAGCATCCTAACCTCCTGCCAGCCACCGTGCAGCAGAATGGTGACAGCACACGAGCATCACGGGAGAACTGAAGAGAGGTGAGTGTCAGAAAACAGAGCGCTGGATCAACCTATCAGTGAAAGAATCCTGAGGAAGCGCAGGAGAGGATTGGCCTGGTCCAGAGCTGGAGTAAAAGGGGGGGAGAGGGTGAAGAAACAGAACAGCACACACACAGACACACGCACGCACACACACACGCATGCTCATGTGTATTTAAGCACATGTGGGCGTGGCTACACACACAAAAACATACCCATACACACACGCGCACAGGAACATGAAAGTACTTCAGGAGAATAAAACATGCTCTATCCCTCATGCCAGAGGGTGATCAATGACACCCTTCTGAGGGCTGGTGCAAGCTCGTGGTTGATAAAGAAAATTCTCACCGAGGAGCTGAATCAAAAATAACACACTGGGTCCCTGAATGGAGCTGCACGTAAAAAAGGCCCACATTTACTCTTTTTACAATTACAGGAAATCAGATTGCGAACTCGAAATTTAACATAAATAAATCCTTTCCAATGCGTGTCCTCATAAATGAGTGTGCACACTTAAATATACATACATGGACATGTGAGTGTGTGCAGTGATAATGAAATGTAGGGGTTTGACTGTGCCAGAGACCTTTGATCCTTTAATATGAGAGAATAATTAAAGGAGCAACAATCCCACAACACAGCTTCGAGAATACAGAACAGATACCCGCTCACGCACAACGGCTGCATACTAGGCATACTGAATATATTGGGGCCCTTAAAGTTGTAATAATATGCTTACACCGTAGTAGTCATCCCAAAAGAATTCAGAAATTCCACACTATTTTTAGTTTTGTGCATATGAGGGGATGTTAACCACCCCACATTTGAAGTAATGGTGGGAGGCTGAAATGCTTGGTGGAACCTCAGTTTTTCCATGGCCAGTCACAGCAAGGTGACCACTGACTCAGATCACTACACTGACAACAGCCCACTGCTGTGTCACAGCTTCAGCTCCATTCAGAGGTCTGTGGTAACTTTACAGGTTTAACGGGAGGATCTTAGATGCAAAAGCAGAATGATTTTGCAACACTGTATTTTTTTTATTTCAGGTGTTTTGGTACGTGACAGGTGAGTCATTAACCTCAATGAACAGAAGAGGATCAGCCTTGACAGATCAGGTTTACAATCAATTGGAAAAACTGGTTTCAGAGTGATGGGATTCTGTCATTTTAAGATAATTAATCCCACACTGAGGGCGGCACGGTGGTGCAGTGGTTAGCATTGTCTCCTCACAGCTCGGTTTCAGTGCCTGCTGGTGAGGGGGCCTCTCTGTGTGGAGTTTGCATGTTCTCCCACTGTGTCTGTGTGGGTTCTCTAGGTTTACTCCGGCTTCCTCCCACTATCCAAAAACATGCACCTTCATAGATTAACTGGTCAGTCTAAATCGCCCATGGGTGGGAATATGAGAGTGAATGTTTGTTCGTCTGTATACATCAACCCTGTGATGAACTGGGGACACGTCCAGGATGTGCCCCTCATTTACTGGGATAGGCTCCAGCATCCCCACGACCATCTTGAGAATTAAGCAGTTTGAAAAATGAATGAATAACTCCGCACTGCGTTTTTTCCTACAGTCTAAAATGACCAACTACACATTATCTTGACAATGTTGACCTTTGACTCAGAGTACCTTTGATTTACAGTATATATTCCTTATCTCACTTAATATAACCCTGAAATACTCTTGTACTAAATGTTTCATAAAATAATTTGGTAGAAAGCTTCCATGATATAAGGAAAATCTTTCATGTGTAGTACCATTGTTCAATAAGCCTGTTGCCATTACAATGCTACTTGTGATAAGTAGTGTTTCTAACCTTGCTCCCTGCACAAAATTGACACAACTTACCATTTAAAAAGGTAGCTGGCAGGTGGTTGGGGCTTCATCTGATCTGCCAAAATGTGTGAATGCATGAACAATGTGTCCAGGATTTAATCTAGCAGAATAAATATTTGCATGATGAGAATGAATATATGATGTGTGTAAAATACTTTTCTTTCTGACCACAGTTGAGTCTGTAGTGGCTTTTCCATTGGACATCTGTGCAAAACTTTACCGATATTTACTAAATGTCGAAAAAACAGAAGTGTGTAATGTCGTTTTTTTCCATTAAATCACAAATGCGATGATTTGTCTATTTATTATCACGAGATGACACTCTATAAACATGGTGACGAACATAAATATCATGTTGATTTAGAGATATATTAATTATTATTATATATTACCCCTCTATCACATACTAAATTAAAAATGATTCAATTTCCTGGTGCGTCCACACATACTGTGCCATATTTCTTTTAAAACTCTTCTTCTTCGTTTGTTGTACCATCCGTTAACATCTTTTTTTTTTTTAATTCATGTGACTCAAGTTGTGGAAAAAGGAGGTCTTTCCACTGCAGTTTTGCGTGATATACCAATTTCACGATGCCCGGAAAACCAACTCTTGCCAGTGCAAAAACTTTTCATCAAAAAACGTTTTTCCATTAGGGAAATTTTTATGTGCAAGTTATATTCATGCAATTTGAAGGTCAATGGAAAAGCAACTAGTGATGATGATGAAAAGCCGATTTGCTATTGTAAAGAAGGAACACTTCACTTGACATGCCGTTACCTAATTGTTCAATAAGTGACTGGCATGTTGTGTCTTTCAAAAACATGCAAAAATTGGGGGGTTTGAAATCTACACCTGTAAAGCCTTTCATAAGGAAAAAAAAGTTATGTACCAAGGGGTAAAAACACTGATGCAAAATGTAGTTTAGGACAAAAAGACCCTGAAGACAGGAGAATAGGTAGAACATGCCTGAGAGGGAACATGTTTTTCCTTAGATCTCTAAAGCTTCAGCGACCTCCTGCTCCACAGGCTATCCTATTTTCAGAGGAAAAAGAGAAAGAAGAATCACACAACCAGGCTGCTGTAGCCATGAGTAAAAAAACAATAGGAAAATACTTGAAAAGAGATTTGCTTGGTGCTGCATGAAAAGATTCTGCATAGTTACAACATTTTGTTCACAATTCTGAGCACTTTGTTCATCCTACTACTGCACAAATGTAAAACTGAACAGAATCAGGACACGGTTCCCCCTCACCCCTGTTCTGTTAGCGGTGCCCCCCTCCACACCCACACAGTCATGCTGCGTCCAGAGCCCAAACACCAGTGTTGTGTCTAACCTGGTGCTTTACTCCCCTTAATGCGCACAAACAAGGACTTCACCCCCCACCTCTGACCATCTGGGGCCCCCTACCACCCCGCCTGAACCAGCTGGCCAAAACATCCCATGCTACCCCCTTCTATTTCACACCCTCAAAACTCTCCAAACCCCGCCTCTTTAGATCCTCTGTGTCATCAAACTGTGGCCGAAAACCGTCATCAAGCACTCCTCACAGAGAGGAAAAAGGGACTTAAGGGAAACAAGCTGTTATGCTTATCTCCTCTTTCCTGTTTGGTATGGCGTATGTAGATGTGGGTATGTGTGTGTGCTTCCTTCAAGGTCAGCAGAAAGCATATCACTTCTTCACACCAGATCTTTTGCGTACTTTTCAATGACTCCTATCTCCAAATTTTGGGTGGTATGTGAACTCTGCTCTTACTTTTTTCTTCCTTTGCATTCCTCATCCACTGAAATATGTGGTTTTCCTTTACATACAACCTTTGAGAACTGACATTTGAATTACTGTGCATTTACATCAGGTGGCTTTCCACCTCTGGGGGAAACCCTGCCTCTGTCCTCATAAGTATAGCAGTAAAAATGCACACACATATTGCATCGATATGAATTTGGTGCATAAAAATATCCAACTATAGCTTTGGGTGCATGCGTATAACCAAGATGAAGTGATTGGTTGCACCTCTCTTGCCCTGCAGGCTCCATTAAATGACCAGTAGGCACAGGGCATTCAGACCACTCCACTCTTTATTCAAACTGAGCGGATCAGCAGGCTGCCTCGTGGACTCACATCTCCTATCAATTTACAGACACAGATAGAACACACCGATATACACACAAAAATACACACTCATGCTGCTCCAGGCCTTAAGGATTCTCAGCCCCTGGTGAAGACAGACCCTATTTTCTGCCTGTTATGGCATAGGTCTTCCTCTGTGTGTGTATGTGTGCCCATTCTGGGGGACTCAGCAGCACAACAGGATGTATAGCTACGGCCGTCAGAACTGGAGAAAATTGCAGGATTCAGGCCCACAGGACCCATCAGTATGGAAACCAATCCATCGGAACCATTTTGATACGGCTGCAGGTCTGCAGAAACCATCATCCCCCTCTGTGGCAGAGCTCTGTCATACATAGGCACTGCTCTCCATGTGTGGTCTAGTCTGATCCTAAAATAGGCTTTCCAGTGACTTTTCTGGGAGGTATGAAATTACTGTCCACAATATAAATGGACAGCACTCTATGATTCAATTTTATTTTCACTGTTTGACCAAAGACACTTAAGCCAAAATGTTGCATCACTATACCCACCAGCATGGCAGCAGCTAAAAGTGTAGCCTTTCTTGACTCCCTCACCTGTTCTTTGAGGAACTGGACACACTTGTAAAAGCAGTGTGAGAAAAAAAATGGCCATGAGAAGAAGACTTTGTGCTTTCGTGCAGAGAATAGTGACACAGAAAGTGTTTGCAGCAAAAGAAGTGAGTGTAGGCGAGAGCGGGGTATACGTACAGCGAGGGTGTACAAAGGGGTAAATAAGGTCATACGTGCTGTTGCTAGGACGACAACCAATCCAAAGCTGGGACTAGTGCCAAGCCAGTGCCCCACCCATCCATCCATCCATCGCTCCATCCGTCTTTTTTTTTTTTTTTCCCTGCATCCCTCTGTTGGACAGCCTAAACCTCAGAGTAATGAGTGCTCTCCATGTTTCTACAGTCCAAATGGAGCTGCAGAGTAAATACAGGGCTGATTTGTACAGGTGCCAGCCTTGGATACATAAACCTGATTATAGCTACAGTAGCTCACCGCTCAAACACTGACAGAGATGGAGGAATGGAGGGGGGACACTGACAGCTATGATGGGTGGACACAAAAAGCCATGATTCATACTATTTATGAAATCTATCAATGTGTATTGCTGCAAAGTGGCACCTAGTCTGATCCACTGTGTCAACATAATTTATCTCACGTTTATATACCATCTTTGCTGTTAGGGCTCTGCAGCTTTGTACACAGTGCCAGAGCTGACAAGTGGGTAAATTAGAGGGTTTAAGACAAATTAATGTTAACTTTGAAGTAAATAACACTTAACACAAATGTTGGGAAAGTTGCTTTCATGCCAATGAAGCAGATGTACAGGAAACTTGAACATCTTTTCTTTTGGGATTTTGAAGAAATAGCGAAGATAATATAATAAAATAAAAGTATTTTTCCATTGGTCTCTGTCTGTGTCCACCACATACTTGCTGATTTAAAGGATCAGCACAAAAAACTTTCACATGCTTGTGAGCGTTCAAGGAGCTTGTGTTGGAATCTTTGTTGCGATTGAATCTGGTCATTTATTGATGTGAGCAGACTCCATTTCTAAGTCTGTTGCTGTTTTAGAGACACAGAAGACAGGTATTGAAGACCTTGAGACAGCATAAAGATTTTTGCAGCAAAAAACAAATTAAGTCCTCTAGTCATCATCGATGTATGTGACCGATATGTTGGCTTAGAAAGGGAATCGCGTAATGTCAAAAAGCGACTCCCAGTGCTGCAAAGACTTGAATACTAGCACACAAGCAACACCAGCATGAGTATCCATGAATCCGACATCCATACATACTGTATATCCAGACTAAACCTTTAAACCTGGAACTGTTGATGAATGAGCTGTTATCCCCCCAAATTTGAAAAAAAAAAAAAAAATGCAGGTTTCCTTTTATTTTACATAAGTATGTTTATAATATTTCTAGGTTTTCGAAGGTTGTTCTATTGAAAAAAAAAATCAATTAATTACACAGGCAGATTAATCTATGCAGAAATGATGGAATATTGGTACATTTCTACCATCTTTTCTGTGCAGCTTGTCTGTGGTATCTATCTTTATAATGTCATGCCTTTTTGCAGTATTTTCACACTGAAATGATAAGATAATTTGTTAATGGGTCATGTCAGCTACAGATGATTTTAGACTTTAGCCGTCACTTGCTCTATACATTCAATATGCTGCTTGCCAAACTAGCAGTGTTTGTGATTTTTCCTCCACATTTTTAAGGTTTCAGACTTCCATTATTAAGTTAATTGTATTATCTTTCATATAGTCCCTTGTCTTAGCAGTATACATTCTACACTCTCATCTATTAACTTTACTTAAAACATTTTCAGTGAGGCCCACCTGTGTAAGTGGGTTAAGCAGGACATGCAAGCACCATCCCTTAAAACACACACACACTTACTACACTCTTCACTATAGTGAAAAGGGCGCTCGCAAAGCAAATACACTCAGCCAATAAATCAGACTTGGCCTTAAGAATCCATCATTTACTAAGTGGGTCACACTTCTGATGTCGTAGACACTCTTTCTGTTCCACTCGTGCACTCTGTTTTTGTCCCTCTCTCTCCATATGATGTGAAGGTCAGCGCTGGACAGGCAGCATATCATATTCATCCCAGGTGTGCATTCCCCCGTATTACTTCTGTGTCTAATTATTTGGCCATTGTTGGTGCAGCTCAGAGGGCTAAAACTGTCCTTGCATCTATCAGTCAGTCAGACCGGCCGAAACAACACAGCCACTCAAGACATACCAAGGAAACCTGCCCTAATACAGCCAACAGGACTGAATTATTTAAACAGCAGGGAGAAGAGGAAAGGAGAAGATTGAGAGAAAAAGATTGGAGAGGCACAAGAGTTACGAAGTAAATAGAGTAAGCTGGCCCTTTCAGTCCCCCTGACTCCTGGTGAACTTATTTAAAAACTTCTATACTTGGTTTCACTCCCATCTGCTTTCTTTCACCCCATCCTCAGAAGGTCTCATTTCCTTCCCCTGTCAGCGTGCCTACACCTTCTTGTCTTCTCTTCCCTCCATTGCTTTTTCCACCAACATTTCACCCACTTCGCCCTCCTTCTCTCGCTGCACACCCCCCCCCCGTCTTTCTCTCTGTTTATCTAAGCACTTTCACGGTCACTGCTTTGGAATCCCAGGAGTCTAAACTGGCCCTTCCCTCTCCCTCTTTCGCAGCCGATCTATGCTCTTCTCTCCCTCTCCATCTTTCTCCGTCACAACGGTTAAGATTCATTTCGCTCTGTGCATCGGGGCTATGGAAGGTCCCCCTTATTCCCCCTCAAGGCAACCAGCTTTGTTCTGTTCTAGTCACGCACAGCTGCCCCCTTCCTCACACACGAACACATACACATAGAGGTAAGATACTTACAATAATCACAATAAACTCAACAGAGCTAAGAAAATATATATTTTTTAAAGATTTTAGAATTTTTCAAGTAGCTCAAAGACATCCAAATTCGTGCCATTTATAAAATGGATACAGTATATTTAGCTACAGAGCATGAGCTTATCCCTTGCTTTTCAGGATTTGCAATAAAACTGTGCTGTCTACGTTTGGGTTGATAGAACTAGATGGCATGGGCTGCCTTGAGGCCGGATGCCCCTGATTTTCTTAGAGAGGCCAGTTAAGTTCCACAACACTGATGAAGGGTTTAGACACAATGAGAGAGAAGGAGGGGGCCTGGATTTAGGAGCAAAGAGGAAGGAAGTGGTGAGGGTCAAGAGTAGAGGTGCAGACACCAGCCTCACAGAGTGTGAACAACAGCCTAACAATGGGCTGGGATTATCTGATTAATTTGGGATTAAAGATGACTGGTCGCGACTTTAAGTAATGAACCGTGTTGACCCAAAATTACAAGATTAACAGCCAGGAGGTACAGTACGTGTAAATGAAAGATTAAATTTTTTTGACAGTTACACAAAGTCCACAGTAAACCAGAAACAAAGTAAGAAAATGCTACAAAAAGTGAATAAAAATGCTTATCAACTCAATGTCTACCTTTGATGAGATAGAAA
This sequence comes from Apogon hyalosoma, assembly GCA_037367295.1. Taxonomy (NCBI): domain Eukaryota; kingdom Metazoa; phylum Chordata; class Actinopteri; order Kurtiformes; family Apogonidae; genus Apogon; species Apogon hyalosoma. Next base: position 8,227 of record JAPQRP010050511.1, read on the forward strand.
TTCTGATCTTAACAATTTTACGACAGGTAAACCATCTGGGAATCTCCTTAGATGTGGAAATGTAATGAGTAAGGGGTTTTCAGACTTGCATGACAAGCCATTTGTCACTAGTTGTATTTTAGGAGAAAACACAGATTAATGCTACAATCATAAACACACAGCGTCTGCTCCAGTGTTTTCAGAAGCGCACTGCGTGCAAGAACTCCATTTCCAGCTGAATAGGAGAGCAATGAGATTCATGAGTTCTCCTGCTACAAGGCCATAGCTATGGAGATTTGGGACAAGGCTATTTCCCCTCTTCCATTCAGCACAAAATACAACCACCACTCCGGATGCTCTCAGACTGTAGATTACAACCATCTGATCATTTCTGATGAATACGACAAAATGTACTTTTGGACAATGACAGAGAGCAATTCATTTAGAAATGACAGTCTATATTAAAAAAAGGCAGGTTGGCGGTTTAAGTTCTCAGTTTGTATATTAGCATGCCAGCAGCCTGTCAGTGTAGTAGATGGTACAAGCTACTTTATCATCCTCCAAAAGCAATAACATATGCACCACACTGAGAGAAAAGTGGAAACATACTGGAAAAGTAAACCAATACCTCTAAGGCTGATCAAAGAACTAATTCTAAGTAAGGAGTCCACATTTCTTGAACTCATAAATAAAAGATTTTATTGGAATAAAATGTTGAAAACAGATGAGAAAGGGGTAAGAACAAGGACAGGGAGAGAAAAATGGTCGTCAAATCACCAAGAGACAAGGCTCAAGCTGTGAATTACAGCACACCCAAAAATCACATGGTACTGGTTATTGCAACAAAAATAATACTTGCTTGTACATGCATACCAAAATCATCTCTCATCATTGTACTGTGTAAACCTCAAAAAATCTGAGCACGGGGTTGTTTGAATAAGCATATGATGGCACATTCCATTCATATTTTGACCAGGAAGCCTTTTTTTTCTCTCAGGTAAGACACAGTACATCATTTATACCCCATGTGTGACCATATAAATACAGCTTTGCTTAGTCAGCACCCCCCCACCACACACACACACACACAACCACCACCACACACACCCACGCACACACACACACACACACACACACACAAAGACCAGAAAGCAGAATCAGTTCTAAATGTAGTGTGATTCCTACTCTGGTTCTCCCCAGTCTGAGCAGCAGCACGCGAGTGTGTACGCAGGCAGGTCGATGGCGCTATTGGTAGCTGGTGTGTGTGTGTGTGTGTCTGCGCCGCACCTATATGAGAGCGTGTGTGTGAGCCACAGTGTGTTGGTACGGAGGGAGGGGGTGGGGTGGTGGGGGGGGTTCGCTGCTCACGCCTGCTTATGACAGTGATAGTAATACCTGCTGACATTCTTTCTTTCCTGCTCTCCCTCTCTCTCTCCCTCACCTCATCCCTCCATCCCTGGGGGCCTTCCTGTGCTGTTTTGGGAGTTGAAATCTGTTGACTCTTTCCCTACCATCCTCTGCTTAGCGCATTCTCCACCCCTCGCTCCATCCACTGCAGGTCTAATGTTTTTAACATCTCTGGGGGCTGACGAGAAAAAGCAACAGAAGACAAGTGTATATTCATATGCATGTGCGTGTACGGCGGCTATAAAAAAAGAGAAACAGAAGAGGAATGTGTGTGTTTCACATCATTGGGGGCTAGAAAGTAGGCTGTGCTGCTATACTTCTGGGAGGCAATGCCAAAATAATATTAGTTTTTGTTTCACCATGGAAAAGTCTCCCCAAATCATCCAACAGATTCAAAATATCTACATCGTGCAACATTTGTCATGTGATCCATCTCCTCTGGAAATCACAAAGCATAGGATTAAAGGTGATTTTTTTTTTTAAGATCTGGGAATACAGCTGACAAAAAGTGTTACTTTTGTGTTTTTACATCTATAAGAAAGCCACTGATTCATTCAATCCACCAAAGAATACACCACCTAAATACACAGGTGTTACAACTCCTTTAGGTATTTGTAAGTGACTCTTTGTTGTGTGTAAATGTAGACAAGCTGTGCTTTCTCACAGGTTT
>JAPQRP010050513.1:5000-10275 GCA_037367295.1 Apogon hyalosoma
TTTTAAGGTGTTAAATGCAGATTTACTTAATTTACTGTATTTGTATGTGTATATTTTCAATAACTACTATTTTCAATAACTACTTGTACAGCTGTATAAATAAACATATTCATATTAGTAGTATATTATATTAGTATATTAGTAGCAACAGAAGTAGTAATATAATACCCAAATAACTAAACTCTGATCGTTCTTGACATCAAACAGTCATCTGGGAGTCAGACTTTTTGCCTTACTGAGATTTCTATTCATCCTAAAGATGACTGCATACTTTAAAAATGAAGAGCATCTTGGAGTTTTCTCAGATTTTTATGTCTATTTGTAGTGCATCCAAAAAGCACCTCATGTAAACTCATTTTGAGTCCAAGTACTTTTTTTTTTAAACCTTATTGCTTCATTCATGCAAATGGTTGCTTTTAAAATCAAGCCAATGCAAAATAATCACAACAGTACTATTGAACTATAGAAAACTATAATAATAGTCAATAGTTATATAGTTGTCATCAGATCTTTAGAATTGAAAACACACATAGATACTGGAATTACTTTAATTTCCTCTTAAATGTGCAAGTGTTAATATTAATTGCCAATATTAAAAAAAATCATACATTTCATGACCTGAGCGAGTGGGTCTAAGCGAACTGGTGTGAAATGACCCTCATAAGTTACTCACTAGAGGACCAAACGCAATGATCTTGAGAATACACTCCAGAGAGAACAGAGTGGTGAAGACAATGTTGAGGTTCTTCAGCATTGCTTCATAAAAATCTGGAGCCCCATGGAACTGAAAAATATGAAAACAATGATTTTATTCACATGAACGTCTCAACAGTAGGTAGGAAACGGTTATACTCCTTCAGTCTGTCTTACCTTCATCATTAGTACGACGGTGTTGACGGCGATCATAATCATGATGGAGTACTCAAACGGAGCTGAAACCACAAACTTCCACATCCTGTACTGGAAGGACTGGGTGTTCTCTGGCATGTAGCGCGTCAAAGGCTTCGCATTAATGGCAAAGTCAATACAAGCTCTCTGCAAGAAAGAAAGAAACCAGACCTTTGCTTTACTAATCACTTTTCCACTGACCCTCAAACTGCGCAAATATAACTTGCGCATAAAAATTTGCCTACTGGAAAAACAATTCCGCCAAAACTCATTTTTCGCTGAAAAGTTTTTGTGCTTACAAGAGGTGGTTTTTTTTGGGCGTAGCGAAATTGGTATATCGCACAAAACTGCAATGGAAAGACCTTTTTGCGCAACTAGTCATGTGAACAAAAAAACGGATGCTGATGGATGTTACAACAAAACAAACATGGCGTGATATGTGTGGACACACGAGGAAACTGAATAATTTTTTTTTTTATTTAGCACGGGATAGAGGGGTAACGAGCATTCTAGACTCAAAACGACAAATATTTATGTTCGTCACCCATGTTTATGGAATGATTTCTCGTGACACCTCGCAATAAATATACAAATCATTGCATTTGTGATTTAATGGAAAAACCAATATTACGCACTTCTGTTTTTTCGACATTTAGTAAATATCAGTAAAGTTTTGCACATATGTCCAATGGAAAAGTGACTACTGTCTGAGATCTGTCACACTGTTATTTGTTATTTATAGTAATTCATGAAATTAATCGCACACGGTTTAACACAAATCATTGTCTTCTGGTTTTTGTAGATCTTCTTCACAGTTATAATGCACAGAACAGCTCAAATTGTTGTATTAACCACACTATTGTCACAAATTTGTCTCAATATTCCCGTCTTTCGTAATGACAAGCTGCTCAACACTCTTTCTGAATGTACATATCTTACCTGGTTATGATTCCTAACATTCATGGATTAATGTGAAAGCCCGGTTTCAGTAACAGTGTAATTAATTTCATGACATTCTGCTGATTTTTGGATTGCTGCCTGGATGAACTGATCAATAGCAGAATCAATAAAATAATCTACATACCTGAGGTTGCATATATGAAGGTGTATATGCATGACAAGAATATATGCATGAATGAGCAGAGTATGTCTATTCTACTAGAATATATATGTGTGAGGAGTATGCATGCATGTATGAGGAGAATATATATGTATATAATATTAGGATATGTGTGTGTGTATATATATGTATAAGTTTGATCTTCCATATTCAAGCATTTTAGTAAATCAGAACACAAAGAAAACACCATCTGTTTCCATAATCCTTCCTCCATTTCCACTAAACTTACACTCACACATACATTCTCCTTGTATATGCGGTACATATATATATAATTTTCATACATGCAGACATTCTCCTCCTCTCAAATCTATATATTTGCTTCATATATAAGAGAACATGTTTAAGTGTCTGTTAAAATACATAAATATAGGAATGCGAAAGTTAAAATGTATAAATGACAAAGGTGAGTGTATAAATGTGCCGAGTATAGGTTATATCTTGTATGGCTCCTCATTTTTTGCTGCCATTAGAATTTTTGAAACAGTTGATTGCACATACACCAGTCAGTGCAAGTAAAATCAAAATTTTTTTAAATGCTCTTTGTGGTTCCATTTCTTGAGAATGGAAGTACATATGTATGACTTATATCAACATGTAACATGTAGACTGTGTGCACAGTTATTAGGCAAGTTGTATTTTTGAGAATACATTTTATTGTTATATAACCACAGTGTTCTGGGTCAATTAAAAGTGTTAATAAATGTCCAACCTGAATATTTAAGAAAGTAAAAGTGAAGTTCTGGCTTTCTTAAGAGACTATTTGTGCACATTTATTTGGCAACTATTACTGTGTAGGATTATTATGCAGCTATAGGAAAAATGAAAATTTTACGATGCCAATTGTTTTTTTTTTTCATCAGTTACAGTGAGAATAATAAACAAACAACCCTCTGTTATCATTTAAATATATATCATCTGAAAATTATTAAATCCAATAAGAAATTGAATTTAATATAGTTTGGAGTTGGAAAAAAATGCATAAATGACGATATGGTCAAAATATTCACTTTCCTAGTAATTACACACACATTACTCTGTGTATATGTGGCTAATTGAAGACAGGTGGAGAAACTGACCAAGAAAATTACATTACAGTAACTGATGTTAAGATATGATTAAGAAAAAAGAATTGTTGTATTCTTCAGTGTTACCTCATTCTTTTCCAAGCTGCACTCAGACAACACCTTGTCTCCCTGCTCCTGGAACGTGATGATGATTAGAGCAACGAAGATGTTGACAAAGAAAAAAGGAAAGACGACAAAGTAGACCACATAGAAGATAGACATCTCTATCCGGTAGCCCGGACTGGGACCCTCGTCTTCAAAGGTGGCATCCACCGAGTGCTTCAAGACCCTGAAGGGAAACAGAGAACATGTGCAGTCATGTGTGTTGATACTTTATCTGTAATAAAGCATAAAAGGAATAAATCCTTCAATGACAAAGCCTAATTTATCACAAAATTAGATTCAGCAAAAAGCAGAAAGTGGCAATTAAGGCTCTTTTATGAACGTGTAACAGGCATGAAACTAACATTCAGCCGAGGAGATATAACAGGTTATTTAATTTACTAGAATAACAGACTGTTCTGCTGAAGATTTTATCCATTGGGTGTCAGCAAAATTCTGATAACAAGCATAAGAATACCTAAAAGTAAGTCAGGGGTGTCAAACAGACGGCCCGTGGGCCAAACCCCACCTGTCAAAGGGTCCGATCAGGCCCATGAGATGAATTTGTGAAATGCAAAAATTACACTGAAGACATTAATAATCAATGATGTTAAAATTATTTTAGTTCAGGACATACATACAAATACGATCTCAAATGGGTCAGACCAGTAAAATATTATTATAATAAGATAAGATAAGATAAGATAAGATAAGATAAGATAAGATAAGATAGTTTATTTGCTCTTTGTACACATTCAGGTACATAGGAATTACTATGTAGAGGTCTCTCTCAGTACAAATGTGATACTTTGTAGATGTAAACATTTTCATTATTGAATTGAACTTTTTTCACAGTTATTTTTCTGGTCCGGCCCATTTGAGATCATATTGGGTTGTATATGTGGCCCCTGAACTAAAATGAGTTTGACATCCCTGCTATAAGTCATCAAACACAGGGTAAACCAGCACAGATATTCTGACTCCTTCAACTTCCTGCCATCGTTCACAGTGTCCAACATATGAAACTCCATCAGCTTCCCTCCTAAAAGATGCTTCGTGAGGCCATATTTCAGCCTAAAAACCAAACGTCTGTACATTGAACCATCCTGGAACCATTACAGCCTGTAGAATAAATTCAGCTGAATCATCCTGACACAGGACAGATGGGTCTGTATGCTACCTCTGAGCATGAAGGAGATTTAAGAATGTACCAAAGGATACACAAGGAAAGGTGAAACATTCATCTTACTCAGTTTGGGAGCAGGACAGTGACAAACCAAAGAGGAGCGAAGGTGGAAGTGTAATCACACCGTCATGTTTCTGGAAGTTATTTCGAATTTTGCTGGAACTCTGCTTTGTCACTTTTCGACCCGACCTGCCTGAACCTGTGATATTTTCCCGTAATCTTACCCCCAGCAGGACCTCGGGGGGGTTACGGGTCGACCCATGCATCACTATTAGCAGATCTGCAGCTTAAACAGTCTGATCTGTGGAGTCTGACTTGCCCTGTATATTTATTAAGTGGAGAGAAACACGACTGTGAATGAATGCTAATGCTGCTCTGAGTCCTCTGGATGTGTAAATAGCCGCTGGGTAAAAATGTCTGCAAATTCTAGCAACTTTACAAGGCAGAAGGACAAATGGGCGACAAATTAAGAGACAAAAAAAAGAGAGTAGCAAACACCAGAACAGCTTCAATGATACATGATTCTAATCTAGTATGTAAGCTCCAACGGTATTCTAATAAAACATATTAATTTCTCCTTGAAATGTCTTTGCCACAGGAGCCATTTAACCATTTTGGTTACATATAATTACTACGTTTTATACATGCAGATTCCAATTCCCTATTCACACTGGACTATTACTATCTCATCTTAAATATCCCCCTATGTCAGTGTTTTATGCCTCTTTCACATGGGAAGAGCAACGTCTGTCTTTAAAGCTCTGTTTGCATAGGATTAGTACTACTCCAAGATCTCAGGAAATGTATATTAAAGGAGTGATATTTAGTTTTTTTCAATGGAATTCTTCATTTTCAAACATTTCCCTGTGGTCTACATAAACTGTAAATGCTCTGCTTGGGTCTGAATTCTTC
>JAPQRP010050514.1:0-10275 GCA_037367295.1 Apogon hyalosoma
GGGAACGTAAGACCCTAGTCATTTTTGACTGTGAATTTAGGAGACATGGATATACATGACTAAAATTTTAGGATTGTGTATCCTGGGACCTCAGGACCCTTTCAGCATAGGACTTTGGGATCTTAGGATCTTGGGAAGATGGGACCATGGGAACATAATGCTGAAATATATATCTAAAAATAACATTTTATATCTAATTTATTCAGTTTGTCCTCAGATACTTTTATTTTCCATGTTATGTTTATAAAAATGTCTTTAAAAAAAAAAAAAAAACACTGGAGAGGGCTAGAGAAAGATCCCCACTGCTTTTATGTAGCTAACATTTCATCTAATTCTAGCATAGAAAACAAATAATCAGTGCTTCTCAATGTGTGTGTGTGTGTGTGTTTGAATGTGTGGACTAAAAGTAGATATAGAGCTGTGTGTAAGTTGCCAAAAAAGGTAAATCCAGTCAAATGTAAGGTTATAAATCTTAAAAAACAAGTTATTCATAGGACTAACAGACTGGAAAATGCATATATTTATTTATTTATTAAACAAAACAGTATGAGTCTGACAGTATAACCAAGGACAGTCATCTGATAAATATCTCAGAGAAAAACTGCTGCCTTCTGAGAGATTGCAGGGAAATGAGGGGGGAAATTAAACCTGCATTATACTGGTAAATAGTCCTAGTTCATTTATGAAATGAGACAGTTTTGGCAGCTTTCTCAGCCATCAAAGTGTATCTGTGATTTTATGATATGCAAACAAATACTGGAGACACTCACCACTACTGGGGGGGATTATCAATGCATTATTGGCTTGTAACCATCTGTGGTCAAAAAATAAATGATGGTTAGCTCTCTCTTGGAATCACAACAGAAGCATTGGTTCTTTGTCATTGCTGCCTTCCATTAACAAGTGGGATAATGTAACAGGAGCTAACTAACTGGATATTAAATAAGATGTCACCAGAATAAAAGGCCGTGTGTCTCAGCTGAGGCAGTCTGTCTCCATAGTGTTATAGAATATACCCACACACTGCCATTGCATATCATCAGAAATCAACTGTTGCATGAATTCAATATTTAGCATTCAGCTGTTATTTGACATATAGCATAGAGAAATTAAATCCATGTTGCCAATGATGCAAGCAATGACATTCTGGCATTTTACAGCATATTATTGTGTATGTATATTGGACTGCTGCATCATGAAAATAAGGACCATTGTGAAATTAACAATAACCATACAGTAACATCACTGTTTCACCATAAAACAAAACATCGAACATCATTGAATGGGACTGAGCAACACTGTGGATCAACTATGAAATTTGAATAAATTAGGTCTAAGATAAATAGTTTGTTGGCTTTTGTAGTAGTTTGGCTCATTTGGACACAAATCATTTGGCGTTGTGACCTTAAATCATTAAAATAATAAAACTGTCAAAGTATTTTTGTTGGAAGTGGATTGGGCCTGGGCTATTAACACTATTAGGTTTTCAGATGAATAATAATTTTTTAGGTTACACTTACACCCCTTTCCACCAGGACTGGTTCAGAACCTGACACTTTGCTGGTGTACAACCATGAACCAATCACATCAGGGGCTGGAGGGGGGATATCATGACCAATAAGACCATTAGAATTTTGTGATAGAGCTAAACTTGCTTCAGGTTCAGCTAATCATAGAAGTATGGATGTGATATCTATTTGGTATGGGTCTGTGGAGTGGACAATCTACTTACAACATTATGTACAAGTAAAAAGAACTTGCTGAGATAAGGTGCAGTACATCAAAAACATCACAGAGCTCATGTTCAAGTAAGCTTTGTGTTGAAAAGGTGACCACAGATTTGAAGTTTTAATGGCTACATTCTTATCTGAAATGTAAAACCATCCAGCTGGATAACAATTGTCAGCAATTCTTTCTAACATTCCCACTGGTTCACCTGTATGGACCTGTGATATCACAATGTGGTTATAGTAGTTCACTCTAGCCAATGAAAAGGAGGAACAGTTCTTAGAAAGTCTTCAAGTTAAATCAATTTCTAACTAACAACAAAACAGGACCAGGCTCAAGCTGGTGGAAAGGAGTATGAGTTCTGACCTCTGTCAGGCTTTAGTGTTGGCTCTGAACCATCAGGCGATGCAGGACATTCACACTGGAAATGAATATGCAACAGCAAATACTCTGACTTCTTTTATATTATTAATTTTTTAAATGGACACAAGTAGTTCTTGGTCTGAAGCTTTCAGTTATTGCATGCTATGAGTTAAAATTTTTAGGTCATATTAGGCATTTCAGACAAACCCATTTTTGCTCAAATCATAAAAAAACTGCAACTGATGCAAATTTGATACATAAAATCACACATCTGTCATTTTCTTAAAGCCAAACCCTGGTGTCATCATAAACGCCAGTAAAAAGCTTATGGAAACATTTGATTTTACGAAAAACAATCTCATATTTATACCAATATGGTATGAAAAATCATTTAGATTCATTCTTTGTTCTTAAATAAATAGAGCAATTCCCACTGGACATGAATAGAGGCACTTGAGTTATTTTTCTTAAAGTCAAAGTGAAAATTACTTTTCACATCCACATTGTCTTCCATACACATTCAGCGCTGGTCAGATGATCCAAAACTTAAATCTCATGCTTTATGAGCTGGATTTACAGACACCATGCAAAACAAATTTTTAAAATATCCACATTTTAAGACTTTGTAGCACATGTAAAAAACAAGGCATTGCAAGGAAACATGATCTCGCTTTTTCATGTGCCATAAAGGGTTAAAAGTTGGATTGTGCTTGGTGCTATGTAGTTTGTGCATGGCCAGACACACACCCTCTCACACACATATTTATAGATATACCCCCCCCCCCCACACACACACACACACACACACACTGTTTTCAGGAGTCACAGTCCGTACATTATGGTACACAAATATCATTATTCAGGTAATGATTTAAATAGACTTGACAATTAGCTGTACAGTTACACACAACAACACAACACAACACAACAAATGTAGAGAAACCACAACAAGATATCTAGTGGCTGATTTGATCTCATTAAGTGCTTTACAAAATTGCTGTCATTGCACAGATTTTGACATCAGGGTAGAAAACCTGATGTAAAGACTTTTACCCTGTTTACTTGATCTGTGTGTGGGTGGGGGACCTAATTAGAGCCAAATCATACAGAATCTTGTAGTTTTCTTCCCTCTGTAAGTGTTTGACACCTTAGTGGGCGAGTTACTATGGGAACTAGAACTGAGTGGAATTTCACAGAAGCGCAATAACCAGTTAAGGACCAGACAAATGCTTTATTTGATGGAATAAGCTCTCATTTGTAGGAGGGGCAGACTGGCTGCTTCTTCTGTTGAGTTGTGAATGCCACTGGAATACACCTTGACCAGGTCTTGTTATCCTCACTCATGCTGAACATATCTTAACATTAAGGCTATCTTTATCTTATTGGACTAACAGTCTCTGAGACTCTCTGAGTCTCTGTTTGTACCCACCACTGGCAAAGTCAAGTTGTTATATGACAAATAGATAAAGTGATGCTGTTCACACTGTTACGGTATCTGAAGCTTTAAAAATGTCACTCAATATTTATTTTGCATTGATTTGAAAGATGACATCCTCAAGTTGCTAGTGAACAGCAAAGTCAACTATCAATTAAAGCAACATCAGCTATTGGCCACATTTTTTTAACCTTTGAGATGTTTTTTTCTATGTATTGTTACCAACACATTCCCATAGTGTTAGATATTAAAAGTACACTGTGTAGGATTTAGCAGCATCTAATGGTCAGGTAACAGATTACAACAAAACATCCTGTTCTAAATGGATAGGGGAATATATGGTGTCTACTAAAAACATTAAACAAAATGCAAAGAAACAGCAAAAAAAGAAAGAAAAGAAAAAAACAAACAAGCCAAGAAATAAAGCCATCCATCCATCCATCCATCCATCCATCCATCCATCCATCCATCCATCCATCCATTCATTCTTCCTCTTCCTCTTCCTCTTCCTCTTCCTCTTCCTCTTCCTCTTTATCTGGGTCCAGGTCGCAGGGGCATCAGTCTGAGTAGAGGCCCAGACTTCCCTCTCCCCAGCTACATTTACTAGTTCCTCCAGGGGGATTCCAAGGCGTTCCCAGGCCAGCCAGGAGATATAATCCCTCCAGCATGTCCTGGGTCTGCCCTGGGATCTCCTCTGGGTTGGACATACCCAGAACACCTCACCAGAGAGGCATCTGGGAGGCATCCTGACCAGATGCCCAAACCACCTCCGCTGGCTTCTCTCAATGTGGAGCAGCAGCTCTACTCTGAGCCTCTCCCGGATGGCCGAACTCCTCACCCTATCTCTCAGGTAGAAGCCAGCCAGCCTGTGAAGGAAGCTCATTTGCACCAGTTGGATCCGCAATCTTATCATTTCGATCACTACCCACAGCTCGTGACCATAGGTGAGGAATATAGATCAACCTGTAAATCAGCGTTGCCTTTTGGCTCAGCTCCTTTGCCACAACAGACTGGTACAGTGTTTGCAATACCGTCGGAGCTGCACCGATCTGCCTGTCGATTTCACGTTCCATTGTTCCCTCACTCGTAAACAAGACCCTGAGATACTTAAACTCCTCCACTTGGGGCAGCAACTCTTCTCCAACCTGAAGAGGGCACGCCACCCTTTTAGGACTGAGGACCATGGCCTCGGACTTGGAGGTGCTAATCTTCATCTCAGCTGCTTCACACTCGGCTGCAAACTGTCCCAACTGCAAGCTGGAGATCACAGTTTGATGAAGCCAGCAACACCACATCATCTGCAAAAAGCAGAGATGTGACCCTGAGGCCCCCAAACCGGACTTCATCCTCCCCTTGGCTGTGCCTAGAAATTCTGTCCATAAAAATTATGAACAGAATCTGTGACAAAGGGCACCCCACACCGGGAATGAATCCAACTTACTACCGGCAAAGCTGACCAAGCTCTGGTTCCGGTCATACAAGGACCTAATGAAATAAAGGCAAATAAGAAAAAAGGACATACTTCCTCTGTAGAAATAAACAGTTCTTTCTAAGTTGATGTAAATGAAAATCAAAGCATGATTCTTATTTTCAGGAGATTATACTTTACACATTCCTATTTTTGCTACTAGATCACCCTAAATCCCACACATTGTACCTTTAACCAGCCTTAATAATAGTCAGATTAGTCCTTTGGTTGGACAAAGGATGGACAATCTAAAATTAGGAAATACAGATTTAAACCTGAAATATTGTTCACAGGAATACAGCTTTAAAATTTTCTAGCTTCTTTTTGTTGGGGTTCATTTTTGAGAATCCTTCTTTAAAAAAATTAAGATGCACTCAAATGCTCAAAGCACTACTGGTCGTAGCGGGGCCTCCTTTCTTTTTACCAGGGTAGCTCTTACCCAGTGGATTGGACCAGTACTTTTTCCCTTGGATTGATCTGAGCCTAAGGCTTTAATTCCAGCCCCACTCACAGACACATTTCTGGACCTGGACTGGAGCAGATGAGCCTCAGTTGAGCTCCTTCTTTACCTTCAAAGTCCTTAATCACTACTCCAAATATATCTTCCAGAAAACAGCCCTGTCTTAACAAAAACACTTTAAATGTTTTGTCTCTGGTTCTTATTTCTATCTAGGGACATGTGGAGGCTTGCATCATGTATTGTTTGGTGCAGTGCACAGATGTACTATTATCTCTGAACAACAGCATCAGCCAAATTTTGTATAAGTAAATTTGTACTGTGATGCACTGTTTAAATTCCCAAATTTAGTTAGTATTCATTCCCAATCACAGGTGAATTTCAGCCCAATTAATTCACCTAGTCTTTGGTATTAACAATACCGGAGGTGGTCAGGGATGGTGTTGAAGGATGCCTGTGTGAAGTGAAGCATCCTCCTGAGTCTCATCTCACTTGTTATCCCAGTTTTATCTTCCAGGCCCATTTCTTTTTTAAATGTTGGCATTTGTCCAGTCTATGTCAGGTGCGCCTCAATGTGGAGCCAGTGCAGTCCCTGCCTGATGTATCGGACCAGCTCAGTCATGCTGCTCTGCTGACTCAAAGGCTCCATCACTGAGTCCAGCTCCTGGAAGAACTCTGTGGAAGGATTAGAGAGAGACATAAGTCATATGCTAGATTGTGTAGTCACAGAAAGAAGTGGAAGTAATAGATTCATAGGTTGTACTGGTTTTGATTAGAGGCTACTCTGAACCATTTAACTGCTGAAAGCATCCAGTAATAGTTTGATCTGCACCAAATTTGCAGATGTGAGACCTCCCCATGGCCACAGTGTGCACCAAAAAGCTAGTTTTTGTGTGACCAAAAGACATGATCTTAGTCTAGATCAACTGCCCCATGATTCATTTACAGTATGAACCTTTGTATGGACTTTCAGGTACAAAAACATCTTAAAACATACTCCGTCAAATATTTCTGATATATTAATCTGGGAAACTCTGATAGAATTTTACAATAACCAATAAGCTAACAGGGAAGCTTCACCATCTAACACAGTCAAGAATAAAACTTCCAGTCTGTACTGTAAATTTATTACAAAAAAAAACAAAAAACAAAAACTTCCATCTACAGCCATAACTTCCTCCACAGATTTTTAGTCTTGATTTGTTTTTTGGGGCTAAACACAGGACACGCAGTCAGTTGATGATGGTCAGCCTGAAACTCCCAGAAAACTCCTAGAAATCTGCTTTAAAGTTACTTAAGTGTCTGGGAGAGACTGGAACTTGGAGCCACTTGAATTGCCACTCTACAGGTTTTCAGAATGAACCTTAAGTGTGTGGTTCTGCATTATGAGCTAATCATCCGGTGTGCATTGTATTAAAACTTTTAGTGTGCACCAGGTATTAGTTCAAGTTTGGTTCATACCTTGGCTGTCAGTGGCTAGTCTGTCAGCTGTCTCCCAGTGTTCATAGCTCCTCAGGATATTGTTGGTAATGTTAACGTGACTGGCAGCCATGTGATGAATTCGCTGGGGAATAGCCACACTGCCTGATGAACTTGGAGCACCTCCAGCTCCTCCTCCTCCCCCACTGCTGGCTGGGGAGGGACTGAGCGAGATGGGTGATGGGGTACCATTGACCCTGGGAAGAGCAGAGAAGCAGAGTTTCAGTAAGTCTGTGAGAATGAAAGAGCCATACTTTACTATTTATTTATTTATTTATGATCCGGTAGTCCAGCACTGAGTTTGTCCAAGTTTTCCAAACAGTCTCACTGATGTTAAGAGTTTTTGTACAGTACATTATATAAACATAATAACAGATCTCCATCTGAACACCAATGGAAGATTTTGGGACCAATGTGCCAGACATTGCTTTCTACAAACATCATCAAAACCCCAAAGGAGGGAACCTAATTTAGATATTTCATTGCATAAACTAGGCTTACACCACTGGAAGCGATGGCTAGGGGTATATCCCTGAACACCCCCAATTCTTAACCACACAGCTATGATGTCATGATGTGAGGCATCCCCAGGTCATGACCTTTCATTTGCACTTGATTTGAAGTCAATAAGACAAATAGTTCCAGAGATATGAACAAAAGAGTGTTTAGTGATTTTAAACTTTTAGCGGCCCCTTGTGGGCAATCTAGAAATGGTAAATCGTCTAAAATCAAATCAGTTTTTCCTCTCCATGATATTCATTGATATGGAAAATATGGAATTTCTCAACTGAATATTTTTCAAGTTATTGCATTCACACGAAGGATATCTGGCTGCAGTGGTGGTCGGACCAAAAACATAATTATCCCCAAATTTCTGTTCAGGAATATAATGATACATACACAAATCTCTAAAGTGAAGCCAAGGTGGGAGTATCTTTAAGTCTAATACCACTGACAGATGCTGGCTCTCATAGGCCTATGATGAACTTGTCTCTAAGACTGTTAAGTCTTCTCCCAGGAGTCATTCTGGTCTCGTTCATTTCATTTGGACATTGAGACATGGTGGTTCATCATTATCTTTTCCTGTTAATGATCTCAGGATGAGAAGAGACTTTGGTGTTTGTCATTGACAGATGTGATTAACAGCTTGCTTGCCAGCTAAGGGCTGTATCTACTAATTGTTTGTATGTATTAAACCATGTGCAAACTCATTGCACACAGTTTAAAATGTTCAAACTGATTTACTAACACTATGGGTTGCGTCTTACAAAGGTGCAAAATAGCGTGTCTGCATCCAGTCTGTACATTTACCACAATGAAAATGCAATATGGGGTGTTTACATGCAATTGTGCATGTGCTAGAGGGAGAAAATGTAAATATTAATTCAGCACACGCAAAGTGATTCATCAAATGCGAAAGCAATTTTGCTCATAGAAACTGCATCTACATTTAACACATCTCAAAGGGAGGTGCAAATGACTTGGGTGTTTAATTGCGCACACATGAAAGTGGTTATTGTCGTAAGAAGGAGACATCAAAACGATTAAACAAGACACAGAGAACACATTTTTCACCCTCATGTGAACATTTTTGGAGCCCCCCCACACACACAGTTTACAGGACTGCTGTACCAAATGCTACTTTTCCATTTGATCTGATGATTGTGATTAAAAATATGCACTGACATTAGGCTACAGTATAACAAAATTATGTGCGCCTGACAGTCATTCAATCCAACAACTCTCACAGCCCCCTCACCTCTAAAATTAATCCAGTATTGCTGCCCTTGCATCTGAATCATTCCAGCGCGCTATTGCCATTAGTGCTGGTGTATCCCAGGTTGCCACACATTACGCACCCAGGTCATCTCATGCCCCAACTTCCAGGGTCCGAAAAGACCTGCTCGCACATCCCACAGCAGTTTTTCCAACGTATTGTCTCCATGATGACAACCAGTAGCGCATGCAAAATCCTCATTTAACTAGGGCGGCCTCCAAGACTTTGCATCTGTTGTAATTTGCACAAGCAATCAATCTTAGTAAATCACCTGTAAACTGCGGTTCAACCCCACACGCAAAATTCTAGATTGCGCACGCAAATTAGTACACGCAAATTGGGATCTTAGTCCCCGAGTTGGGAATTTCTGATCTGTTTATTAGGGGTGTAACAGTACAGAAAAATTTTGGTTTGATACGTTTTCAGCACAAGGGTCTTCGGTTTGATACATTTTCGGTACAGTGAAGGGGGGCGGTAGGGGGTGTGTGTGCTCTGTAATTACCTGTGGGACACAGGACATTTCGTCAAAACATTGTTCAGTCATTTGTGCATTAACAGGCACCCCACATGTTTTGTATTTTTGAATGTTCAATGCTCGTTTATGAAAAACCCTGTAATTTACTGTTTTTGAACGCCTCACAGTATTCCCTGAGGTACTGTGAATGTGGCCTCACAGTGTCACCACAGCAGAGGCACAGAGAAGGAGAAGAGGAACAGGTTCACTTGATTGCCAGCTTGAGTTAAAAAAATAAAAACCCATTTGCTTTATATGAACCTGTGGATTCTTTTGTGCCACAAAGCTGCAACATACTGAAAGTGAAACTGAACATGCTTCGAACGTCCGAGCTGGCTTCTGTGCCTCTGTTATATTATAATCAATGTTGTCATGTTTTGGGTTTTCTGCAGTGGTGCTGAGAATTCGCCACTGCTGAATGTATATAAAGGAAATCCTGCACATGGGTTCTGCTTGTGGCAACCCTGTTTCCCGAGTGTTTGTGTTCTTCACATAGGCTACATGTATTTGTTCAGTATAGGGCTGAACGATTAATTGGATTTGCGATAATATCATGATATCATAAAACACAATTTTCTAATCGCAAAGGCTGTGATTTGACTGGTCACATGACTTGCGAGCGAGCGGAGCAGGAAGGGCTGCGCTTTAACCTGTTGCCTCAGGTACGACAGAAGCTGACACTGCAGAAAGTTTAGTACCAAAGAGGGGTAGTATGTCAGTTGTGTGGGTTTATTTTGGCCATAAAAAAGAAGATGCTGCGCAACGTCAGGTATTCTGCAGAACTTGCCTTGCTACTGTTGCTACCTCATGACGTAACACTACAAACCTTTATCAGCACTTAATGAAACGGCACAAAGCCGTGTACGATAGTTGCATGGCTAAAATTCCAGCAACCAGTGCTTCAGCTTCAAGTAAGCAAAATACAAGTATGTGGGGGTGTGCTCCATTGATAGTTGTTTTGAAATGTTTTTAAATGCTCCCCCATCTCTCAGACTGATTTTACCTCATTTGAACATCTTGCTTTTATAATAAATTCGAAAGATCCGACTTTAAT
>JAPQRP010050515.1:0-10275 GCA_037367295.1 Apogon hyalosoma
ACAAACTGGCAAACAAAGGGGGAAGCACACGGTATATATACAAACTGGGAGGGGGAGACACAGGTGAAACACATTAGGGCAGGGGGAGGGTAATCACATGAGCAGGAGAGGAGGGAAGAGGAAGTAAAGACATCGGACATGACACAGGAGGGAATCTGACAAAATAAAACAGGAAATGACAGGACAAACACCAAAACCACTACTGCCTGGGAGCAGTTGTGACAAATGGATATGGTGCAAGTATTGACTGAGTATCAATAGGTCAACAAAATATTTAACAGTGTTAAAGTTGTTTTATTTTTTACATTTCATCAATAAAATAATTTCTGTTTCTCTGAATAGGCAGCAAGAACAAATGACCACTAGATGTTGCTAATAAGCAAAGCTAATCCTTATTGGTAATGTTTTTTATATATGTTTTTAGCATGGGGTTTTATGTATGGTTTCTTCTTTGTTTTAGTGTGAATGTATGGCTGAAATTTCAAAACAGTAGTCCTAAAATGTTATGTCACAGTGGCTAGATACACGCCTTATGTACAGTTTATATTATGAATACACAGTCATAGTCTCTGATCTGTTCACACTGCAAACTACCAAGTCACCAATGTTAATTTTTCTCTTTAAACGCAAAGGAACGTATTAAATAGTGTACCTATAGAATGCCTGTAAATGTAGAAGACAAGGCCCAGTAAACAGGGCAGTCCTTTATCCTAAATGGGTTAAGGCACAACTACTCTCACTGAGGTGAAAAATTAAGAATCCACTTAATTTTAAGTCCAGAATGCAATATTTGCACATCTTAATCCACTTATGTGCATGATGTTCTTGTTGGGTTTTGTGATGGAAGCAGGTTATTTGCTGACATAAACTGAAAACATATTTCTATGTAGCAGACTGGCACCTGTTTTCCATACATTGGTGTTATTTAGTGCCTCTTTTTTTGCTCATTTAAAGCAGTAACAGTTATCAGCACTAGCTCCAATTAGCTTAAAAATGGAGTTAGCTAGCATGATGAAATGATAGGCTCCCAGTACAACACAAACTCTATGTAGACACACATCCACTCCCAAATCTTCTATGTTGAACCCCTAAGCCACATGACTAACAGCTTGTGTGTGTTGTGTTTCACTGAGGGTTTATATGGGTTAGCAGACTTAGGAAGAACTGGAAAAAAGTAAACTTTTTTCTCAGTAGAGGGGAATTGTTCTCTGGAGCACCGCCCATGGGGCAAGGAGAATCTCTCTCTCCCTAAAGTGTGGAGTGACAGTAGAGACATACAGTAGAAATATTGTACTTGGCTGGTTAATTTTTAATGCTGTCAATTTAGCCACTACAAACCTTAGGGTGCCTGTGGGTGTTCTGTACTGGGGGGATCTGGTAATGCTTTACGAGATGAATGGGTTGTTCTTGCACAATCACCTCCTGGGGATGCATTTAGTCTTGATCTTCTCACACCACTCTGTGTTCACTTTTGTTCTTTTAGCCCTGTGTTCATCATCTAAGGGCTCATTTATGCTCTACGTTAAAGACGCAGACGGGTACGGATGGAGCGTTCTGTCCGTCCCCTGTGTGTATATATTACGTGCGTAATTTTGTCCGTTTTCTGGGAGCTTGCGGATGCGTACCCAGACGGACGAAACAGAGCAGCAGCACCAGGAACAGTAGAGGCAGTGTTGAGATCTGAACAGAATAATTTCCATGAATAGCAGCTTTCAAAGAGCGAATGTGTGAGTTAGTGAGAAACTACTGACATATTTGTGACAACTACCCGTCTGAATATTAACATTCGTATCAACATCAGTAAAACATCCTCTGTTATCACCATGTTTGTTATTATTGACTTTCTTCTTCTCAAAAAACTTTACTTTCACTGAGGACTTTACTTTTATTCTGTTTCATGATTATGTACAGCACTTTGGGGCAGTAGTGTCTGTTTTTAAGCGTGCTACATAAATAAAACTTGACTTACTCTTCTTTGTGGTATATGGCCAGTATGGAAATTAAGAGCAGCGCCCTCTGGTGGATTGACTGAGAAAAACTCATTCCAACATACAGGATGCATGGAAGTATGAAGGCAGTGATGCATGACTTAGAAACGGACGCACCTATTTACGTACGTAAAGCGAGAATAAATGAGCCTTAAGGGTCTGTGTTTCTTTTGGTAATTGGATTTTCTTTTCAGAAACAAAAGAAAAACATGTGGTTCACTGATTTTTGTTTTAAAATAGATGAATAACATTTGAATTTCAAGCCATTTTTCTTTTTCAGAATGGAGTAAAAATGGCTGTTTTTTTTTGTTTTTTTTTTGTCAATTTCTGAAACCGGATTATGTCATTTTCAAGGAAAGAGCATTAATGCTAAGGTCACAAAGATTCTTATGAACAATGGGTTTGTACAAATCTTCCTGTTAGTACAAAATCTGGACATGTTGATGTGCTCCCTCCATGAATGCCTACAAACTCTAGATTTTGTATGAACTGGAAGATTCATACAAACCCATTGTTCGTAAGAATCTTTGGACCTAGACATTAGTGCTCTTTCCTTGAAAATGACAACATCTGATCTCAGAAAATGAAAAAAAACAGATGGTCCGTTAGTCCGTTTTTCCATTTCTGTCAGGTAGTAACTTTCTTTTTTGTTATTAGGAAAAGAAAACAAAAATCAATCTGTTTTTAAAATTTGTTTTATCTGTTTTGAAGCTGAAAAAGAAAAATGCCTTGAAATTCAATTTTCATTCTTCTATTTTAAAACGAAAATCAATTAACCACTAGTTTTTCTTTTGTTTCCGAAAAGAAAATTCAGTTACCAAAAGATATACTGACCCTTCAGGCAGGTTTACCAGGGTGACATTTTCAATTATTACACACCTACATTAACTTCATTTGTACTTAGGTTAGTATTTGTTGTCATAGTGAAATATCTGAGCAAAATGAGGTGAATATCTTAGTGACAAAGTGATACATTTACGTTAAGGTTGTGATGGAGTCTGTTTCACTACGTCAGGCAGTTGTTTGATGACATTAGCCATCTTCATTTCTAAATAATTGTCTTAGTTGGTCATTTTCTTCATAAATCTCTATGTTTGCACCTGAGTGCCCCCATTGGCACATTTCCATAGCTGTATTTACTGTGTGATTTAAAGGTTCAAAACAATAAATACTTCCGGTATTCAAATGTCCATACCATACCATATCATATGTGTCACAGACATAAGAGTGCCTTGGAATGCCAGTGGAGTTCCTTGTTGATTCCTAAGTCCATACATGTCCCAATCCAAAGAGCACGTCAAACAAAACCCCTTTTTGAGTCCAAGAAGTCCTCCATTTCTAACATTTCTAACACATAGGGAAAATAAAGAATCTATGTCAGTTCAATACATGATAATCTTTTGAAGAGCTACTCTAGCTCTTGTAAATTGTTCTCTTTCAGTTATTGTCCTTAACAGATAATAAGATATTCTTCAGTTAAAGTTGCATTCATCCAAGTGAGTATTGTGTGTCCTCAACGCTTTGCAGATTTACTGCACGTTTCATTGAAAAAAAAAAAAATGTCCAGTGTTAGAAGACCCACTGGATGACTCATAGCTTCACCATTTTCAGCCTGTCAGAGTCACTACAAACAACAACTAGAAGCACAGCAGGAGGATCACTGCTGGATGCACAGCGAGATGACACACCTGCCCTGTGTGTCATCCGCACTCTGCTGCCTGCCAGACAGAAGCAGCCTTTCTACCTGGAATAACCATCTGAATAGTCAAACCAGGAGAGCGAGAGTGGATCGAGGTATTGGGGGGGGGGGCATTTGACCACAAACTGTGATCAAATGCTAATGCACAAAGTATGTGGCTGTATTTTTAACAACAGCTACTCCAAAGTGAGAAGAGCAAAAAAAAAAAATAAATAATAATAATAATGATAAGAGAGAAGAGAAAAATTAATCTGAATTTGTAGTTGTTTTTTCATTGACCCCCAAATTGTGTGTCTATAACTTGTGCATAAAAATGTACCTAATGGAAAAACGACAATTTCGCCAAAACTCTTGTTTTTTGATTAAAAGTTTATGCGCTGGCAAGAGGTTTTTTTTGGGGTGAAGTGCAAACAGTATATTATGCAAAACCACAATGGAAAGACCTTTTTCCACAACTAGAGTCACGTGAATAAAAAAAAAAAAAAAAAAAAAAAAAAAAAAAAACATGTTGATGGACATTACAACAAGTGAAGAAGAGTTTTAAAAGAAACACGGCGCGGTATGTGTGGACACACCAGGAAACTCAATCACTTTTTAATCTGGTTTGGGATAGGGGGGTAATATATAATAATAATGAATATATCTGTAAATCAGCACAATATTTACACCATGTTTATAGAATGACTTCTTGTGTCATCGCATAATAATAAATAAACAAAATATCACATTTGTGATTTAATGGAAAAACCCATATTACACACTTCTGTTTTTTTGACATTTAGTAAATATTAGTAAAGTTTTGTGCATATGTCCAATGGAAAAGTGACTTACGATGTGCCATTTAGGACATAACTTCAAACAAAATATGTATGACTGAATGATTCTAAAATTTACATATATGATATTTCTAAAGTCAAAATGTAATATTAGAAATTAAGAAAGTATTAGTTTCTGGTTAACATGACAAAGTCCTGTTTAGTTTTGTAACAAAATGGAAATCAACTACACCTTTCACCTTAAAAAAGTGAAAGTCCAGTCATGTTGAGCTGCAAAGAGTCTTCAGTGGCTCTGAGTGGACTTGTGGAAAGATAAAATGATAATGGCATTACTTAAGCAGCATGTGTGTAGTGTTTTCAGTTACTGAGGGGCTCCAAAATGAAGCCAATTTGACAGGGTAAACTTGTACTACCACTGATGGCCACTAGATGTCCTAATTATCATAGACTTAAATTGATCTTTTTAAAAAGAATGAGTAAAAAAATGTTACTTTAAAGATGAAGATGGAGCAGAACACTTATTAGAGTCCAAGTACTTCTCCGCTGTCCTCAAAGTCCTTGCCCTTTGGTCCAACCTTTTTTGGAACAATTCATTGTTACGAGAAATGCAAAAAAAAAATTTATAATAATAATACGGTTATTTATTCATGAGAAAAGAAAATAAAGAGGGGAAAAAAATAAACAGCAAAAAGCTGTGATCTGGTGCCAGTGAGCTGAGGAAAAGAGCAAGCAGCAGGAAATGAGCCACTTATATAGGCCCAACCCACAACCTCATGTTGGTGTGCACAGTCAATCAGTTAACAGCCCATTAGCGCAGAGCTCCGGTAGACAGGACAGGTTAACAAACAGGCAAACAACACTGACACATAACACCCCTTCCCTTAAGATGACAGCCGTGCTGTCAACATCCTAAGACACACATGAAAAGGCATCGGCTACAATATTATCATGCCCCTTCCTATGCTGGATTTCGACATTAAAATTCTGGGCCATAAGAGCCCATAGCATGAGCCTTTGATTACTATTATACATGCGGTTTAAAAAAACAAGGGGATTATGATCAGTAAAGACCAGCACTGACTGCAGGGTAGAACCGACATAAGCCTCGAAATGCTGGAACCCAGAGCAAGGCTAAGGTCTCTTTTTCAGTGGTGGCGCATAAGCCATTGGAAGGTGGCAGGGGCGTTGCACATGCCAAAGGCCATGACTGTATACTGCATGAAACTGTCTGGGGTTACAAAGGCAGAAATCTCAGAAGCACGTGCTGTCAAAGGCACATGCCAGTAACCCTTTAACTTTGTGATATAACGAGCAACTCCAACTCGATCTATGCAGTCATCCACACGGGGAAGAAGAAAAGAATCAGGCTTAGTAGCAGCATTGACTTTACTAAAATCAGTACAAAAGCGTGGTGTCCCATCAGATTTTGGCACTAACAAGCACGGAGAGCTCCAGGCACTGGAACTAGGATGGCTAGGCCCTGCTTCTGTAAATACTCTACCTCCTTCTGCATTTGAGCCCTTTTTGTGGGATTCACACAATTGGCATGCTGTTTAATAGGAGGACAGTCACCAACATCAATATGATGTTCTACTTGTTAGCATGTTCTTTTGTTGGAAGCTTCAAGAATTAGTCTGGATTCTTAGTGGTTTGGGTCGGTACATCAGAAAAAAGTGGGTGATGATTTTCAATCAACTCAATAATGTCACTCTTAGCTGTCCCAGAAAGATGAGACAGATGAGTCTCCAAATCACACAACACTTGAGAATTCTTCAACCGAGCACACAGAGCAGGAGCATCTCGTATCTCCAACTCATTGTCCTGAGGAGAATATGCAGGCAGCACAACTGTTAAAGCTAGAGGTAGAACCTAAGCTGAAGGAGAAAGAGCTGATTCACTGGTCCTGGCAACGTAGGGCTTCAGCATGTTCACATGGCATACATGCAATTTGCTATGCCTATCAAGTGTACAGACAACATAATCTGTTTCACTCAGTTTCCTGTCAATCACATAGGGACCTGTGAACTTAGCCTGGAGTACTGAACTAAGAACAGGAAGGAAAATCAACACAGAATTTCCAGGGTTAAACGTACGCTCAACAACATTCTTATCAAAGTGAGCCTTCATTTTAGATTGTGAACAGGACAATGCCTCTTTTGCTAATGCAAAGGTGTGGTGAAGACACTCTGACAGAGCTGACATAGTCCAGCAAGGATAGGAATTAGCAGTCAACTGCTCACGCAACAACTTCAATGGTCCATGAACTGTGTGGCCAAATACTAATACTTCTGCAGGGCTGAAACCCAGGGACTCCTGAACGGTCTCAAGAATTGCAAAAAAAAAAAGGAATAGAATTCCCTCATCCCATTCCCCACCAGTTTCAAGACAATAAGCACATAACATGGTCTTAAGGGTCTGGTGGAAGTGCTCTAGTGCCCCCTAGCTCTCTGGATGATAAGTGCTAGAGACCTGATGTTTCACAGCCAACATCTCTAACACCTGAGCAAACACTGTAGACATAAAATTGGTACCCTGGTCTGTTTGAATGACCTTTGGCAAACCAAAAGTGGTACAGAACTTAATCAATTATTTCACTACCACCTTTGCTTTGAGGGAATGTAGTGGAATGGCCTCAGGGTATCGAGTTGCAGCACACATTAAAGTCAGGAGAAACTGGTGGCCAGATTTTGACTTGGGCAATTGACCAACACAATCAATGATAAGTCTCTCAAATGGCTCCCCATAACCGGTATAGGGTGAAGTGGAGCCTGTGGAACCACTTGATTTGGCTTCTTAATCAACTGACATGCATGACATAAGCAGCAATACTTTGCAACATCCCTTTTTAAGCCAGGCCAGAAGTTTTACTTATCCCTAGATGGCCAGACAAAACGTTATCTTGAGCCAAACTCAGTATCTGTGCATGGTAACCAACAGGGACAACCACTTGATGCACAGTATGGCACCCACTGTCCCCTTCAGCTGAGGGAGCCCACTTGTGCATGAGGATATCATCCTCCCAGTAATAAGCCATTTGAAAAGCACCAATTTCATCTTTAGGTAACACTGCTGCAATACACTTAGCTAAGGAAGGGTCATCCTTCTGAGCTAATATCAGCTGCTTCCTGTCAACTGTTAACTCCGACACTGCTGACAATGTGACAGGACCGGACAATGAAACCTCAACAGGCTCTGTTGCAGTAGATTCTGTAGCCTGCTTAGCTGCACTGCACTCAGAAGTTGCAGAGGGACCCACAAACACAGGCTCTGCAACTTCTTTCTGAGGTGCCATGAAAATTTCTGAAAGGTCAACCACATCCTCAACCTTACATGACTGAGCACGAGTTACAACACAAGCAGGGAACACTGTTGGCATTTAGGATAGCTGATCACTTTGAATGGCAACAGACTGAGATCCAACTGGGTAATTCACAACAATGGGTGCAGGAAACACCTCCCCACCAGCCAGATCATTGCCCAGGATCATATCCACCCCCTCTACAGGAAGCTCAGGGCGAATAGCTGCTGCCACAGGGCTACAGGCCAAGCCAGACTGTAAGTGCACAACATGCAATGGGGCTTTAAGCCATGTCATTCCACAACCCCACATAAAGCATGTTCACCTGTAG
This sequence comes from Apogon hyalosoma, assembly GCA_037367295.1. Lineage (NCBI taxonomy): Eukaryota > Metazoa > Chordata > Actinopteri > Kurtiformes > Apogonidae > Apogon > Apogon hyalosoma. Next base: position 8,093 of record JAPQRP010050515.1, read on the forward strand.
AAGTCTCTTCAGAGAGGGGCAGAACTCCCTCCAACAACAAACACTGAGCAGCCACTGTATCTCTCAAAATACGAACTGGGACAACCTTCTCTGAATCAGAGATGGCTATTAAACCCTCCATACGAAAAAGTGCAGAGAGGTCAGGCTCAAACCTGTCCTCAGTGGGCTCAATGGGACACTTTACCACACCACGCCTGTCTTTAGTGAACTGATTGATTTCATTCTCCCCACTGGACAGCCATGGTACTGAAGCTAATAAGACATACTGATCATAGCGTAAATAATTACAAAACAAGACCATCATTGACATAAAGTAAGTACAAATTCAATAACATCTGGCTTGAGTATCAAGTGAATAAATTGGGCTTAAACTGAACTTAATGAAACCTGCAAAAATTTGCTGTTGAGCAGAAGGATCATTACTAGAAGTGAACAAGACACGTGCACAGTTATGTTTCACAGAGGATTGGAAAGAGCATAAGTTTGTGGTCCCTTTGGTGCTAAACGTGTAGCATCCTGCAGCAGGATTAACATATATTTCAAAGGAACCAGTCAACATAAGACTCCTGTGGGAGGAATTTGTGACAGTATGGGGAAGAAATACTTTTCTGGTCAATCCTGATATGACTAAATACTTCCAAGGATTGCACCCGAATCAGTGTTGTACATATTTGTGTTGGTGTCATACATTGATAGATATAATGATGTTCCAAAACTACTGCCACTATTACAAACTTCTCAAAAACTGTTGGTCCACTGCTAGAAGACTGTTGAAGTAATTTATCTTTTCTTTCTTATAGAGCACTTTGCATGTTTACTAGGTTCAACTTCGCTAATTTGCCCACTGAATGGATGGATGAAAATTCAACTATTCAAAATGTCAGAGACAATTGCAGCTGGTACTAAAACACCACCTGGCAAGTTGTGTCCTAATAAAAGGAACATGAACTTGAAATGTTTTACAAGAGAAATTAGGGATGTGTCATTAACCAAATCTGAAATGATCTTGTCCTTTGAAGGGAAGTGACATGTTATCAGGTCCTCTCAGATCCCATATAGTCGACATTTATGATGCCGAGCTTTGAGTTTTATCCCAGAGTAAAAGGAAAGAATAACTTGGGTATATATTCTGTTTTCTCACAGCAACATTAATCCTCAGTATCTCTTTTAACTTTATGAGGAGTTAGAGTTGTAGGTAGGATCGGCGCTCTAATGACAGAGATGATCTCCCGTGGCAGACTGCCAACCTTTGTGATTACAGTTATTTAAAAGCCTTTTATGCTGAGAAAAAAAAAATAGCATGTTCTTCACAAAAAAAGACAGAGAAAGCAAGCCAGCAATATAGAAGAGACCATAAAAGAAAAAGTACAAAAAAAAAACCAACCCAAAAAACAAAGAAGATTCATAAAACTTTGTCTGTCACAAAGTAAATTCCTCTTTGACACAGCTCAGTTGCAGCAGAAACAAAGATAAAAGGTTAAGTAAATTCAAAGAGCAAATGTGGAGGAAATTCTGTTTAAAAAAAAAAAGAGTAAGAGTGAGAAACTGAAAAGGTAAGAGGCTTTTCATGAAACATTATTTGAAAGACAGTGAGGACAACAGAGAGAAACAGAGAGTGATGAAGAGCAGATCCAGCTTCATCGTACGGTCCAGTGGCTGACTGCTGCTGACAGCAGGAAGGCAAGAGGAGGACAGGATTTTCCACTCTCTGAGAAACAACAGATACATAAAAGTAAATTAATAACAGGATGAGCCATCTGCTCTTCTTCTGACCTCTCTCCTGAGTCCAGTGTTTAAAGCCTCTTATTCAGGAGCAGTTTTATGTTGCCCCCTGCTGAAATCATTTTGTCTATCACTGGGTTTCCTTTTCAGAGTGATTTATCATATTAGAGGGTTATAATTAGAATTTGGAAACATAAAAATGCATGTCCTAATATCAGTAGAGGGTGGCAGCTTTTACCAGAAAGTTGTCGAGTTGATGTTCAAAGGCATGAATATGTCTAATCCTCTATTAGTGGGACTGTGCAATGTTGTGCAATGTTTGTTATTGTTAATTTAATTTCTTCTTCTTTTTCTTATTCTTACTTACAAAGTAATATTAGTTATACTTATATTACTTACAACTTACTAATTAGTTGCTTATATATCATAGTTATGACTGCTATTATGGTTTTTTTTAATAT
>JAPQRP010050516.1:0-10274 GCA_037367295.1 Apogon hyalosoma
AATGAAGAATTCAGACTCAAGCAGAGCATTTACAGTTTATGTAGACCACAGGGAAATGTTTTAAAATGCATAATTCCTTTAAAAAAAAGCCTAAATATCACTCTTTTAATGTAAGTCAAAATTATGACCTCAGATACCCTTTATATCATTACATAAGAATGTAGTCGACTAAATCCACAATAGATTTAGTCGACTACATTTTAATGATATTCAGTTGACTAAAACTAAAATTGCTTAGATGACTAAATCATGACTAAAACTAAATAATATGCTTGTCTAAAGACTAAAACAAAATTAAAAATTGTTGTCAAAATTAACACAATACAAAATACTTCACAGAACTCACCTCACTGGGCATAAAATGTTTAAAATGGACTACACAACAAATAAATGTACTAACTGCGTATAAAATAACCCGGACACTTACATACATCACTATCTGGGACTGTACACCTGTTCGACGGTTCTGGTCCGAAGTCACAAAGTCACTGTGTGTCCTTATGGGCTGCCACATCCCACTATCCCCCTCACCCTCACTAGGTGACACATCTACAATAAACTCACCCACATCAAACAACAAACTACTTCTAATAGCCATAACCATTGCTAAAAAGACCACCCTCAAGAACTGGAAATCCAAAAACAACACAAGCAACACACAATGGAAAAATTTACTCAATGAATACATCTCCTTGGAAAACCCACCAACTCCCACAGAACGGTCTGGAACAGAACCCCTGTCCATCTGGTCCCCCCTTGTTAATTTTCTAGTCTTAACTTTTGTTTTTCTCTCCTTATACACTTTTTACCCCTCAAATGTTACACACTTCTGTACTTTTTTTAATTGATTTCCTAAACCCCCATTTTTATTAATTTATTATTCTTTACTTAGCAATTTGCCTGAAAACAAAGACCACTGATATTTGTCTCTGTAAGAGCCCCCCCCCCCTGTACAACCACAATATTATCAATTTCTATCAATACCTTTCATCCAGCTGTTATTATTATTACTATTTTTATTAGTTATTTAGTTACTGATTTTTGTTGATTATGATTTCTGTTAATATCATCCCTATTATTATCACTGCACTAACGATAATGATTTTTTAAATTATCATTTGTTGTTGTTACCAATTCCTTTGTCTTTTCTTTCATTTTTCTCTCTCACACACACACGCACACCAATGTATAATTATGAATATGTAATTAGTATCTGTTTTTATTTTGTCTTATTTGTTGTCATGTCTTTCATATGTTTTGTTATTTAATGCATCACTTAAAAGCCTTCAGGCTGTAAATGATGGGTACAATGCCAAAATTGCTGCAGGAGTTATCTGAATAAATATACTGTCACACAAAATGTTTGAAGAACCATGAGTCATACTGCAATATGTAAAACAGCACAAGTTACCATAAATTAAATTACAGCTTTCTGAGACATGGCCCTCTGACCTTCCATCTTAAATGTCTCAAGATGAGAACTCTGCCCACACTTGCTTTCATGGTCCTATAGAGGAATATGGCATGAACCATTTTTCATCATAATTTCAGCTCCTTTTAGTTACAAATATGTTTTCTCCTCCAGAGTCATTAATGAGCAGACTGCAGTAAATATTGCAAGGCTAAATGAGGATGGCTCCTCATCAGTGAATAGTGTTTGGGGCAAAAGGGAAAGGCGTTACACTGGGTTTCAAGATACGTGAAATCATGAAACTGTCAGACTCTACTTGCTATAGAAAAACACCCTCCCTCTCACCCCAGGTCATTAGCTTTGGCTGGTCTCCCCACCATGCCGGCCTTTCTAAATGGGCCAGTGCCCTGACCACATGAGCGTTGCTCTGGGACCATGTCAAAGTCGTCACACTACATAGAGCCACGCCATCAGTTCCAAGGCTGAGTCACCACAACTAGTCCATTACGTGACTTGTCATTGCTGTGGGAAGACAGACGCAGTCATTCGTGTCATTTTATGACACCCCATGGTATTTCAGCACAGAGAAGAACAGAGTTGTGAGATCTACACCGCTCCTTTGTACAAGTCTCTTGTGTCTCATTTTATCCCTCTGTGATATGCTGAAGCTTGATCCATGTCACATTACTGTTACATGATCCGTAAGTCAGTATGATAAAGGAGAAACAAAAAATTACTGTCCAAGTTCACTTTGCAACCATTACATAATCTGTCCTTAAGCCTGTCTTTTTTTTTACCCCGCCATCCTCAAGGCTGCTGCATTCACCATCTTTGCTGTGATAGTGCAGTAGCCAAGCATTTTTATAATGAAATGCCTGTAAGGTGACAGATAAGGCCCTTCTCATACTTGTCAGTCAGCGGCTTTGCCCTGTGGAAACTTGAAGTGTGAATCCAGAGTACATGACAGTTGAGTCAGGCTTTTCTTTAAATCGGCAGGCTAGAATGAAAGATTGAATCGTATGTTTCTCAAAGTGCTTGTGTCACCACGGTGAGATTACATATTGGCCCATTCACTAACCCTGACATCTACTCAGCACAAGAATCTGATAACACTTCATGATGCATTCAACATTAGTATTCCAGCTGTCCTCCTCAGGGCTCTAAAAAGGAAAATAACAGGAGTTAACACACAACCTTGTTTTTTAGTATTTTCTTAAACAAGATGCTCCCTGTGTAACCGACTAGCTGCATAAAAAGCCTGTCTCTGCATCTGGATAATCACAGCCCTGTCACTTTTAGAGATTATCTTAACCAAAAGGCATACAAAAGGAAGGACGCTTTGGACATAATTGGACTGACAAACCAGTCCTAGTTTAGCTTATGATTTATTCTGGCATCTTGCTGATGAGCCTCCCTGCAGAGCCTGTGGTGCTCACCCATTGTGATTGGTTACAACGTGGCAAATTGCTCCCAAGTAAAAGAAGGGTCTTATCACCAGTGTATTTGCAGGTCAGCAAAACCTCCAGTTATGACAAGTGAGACTCTGTACTGAAATCGACAGCAGCGCTAACCTGTGTGTGTGAACCTTTACCCTCACTCAGCTTGAATGCCAGCAGCAAAGCAGTGTAACGTTCTTCTTTTTGGGTGAGCCTGTGTTCTTTTTTTACTTAGCACTACAAGAGCAACCACCAAGGTCAGGTTACAGTTGTGTGTGTGTGTGTGTGTGTAGATAATATATGTGTGCTGAAACAAGGACTGTGGCTTGATTTCATGGGCTTGATGCAAGCATGGCAAGGTCAACAAAATGTCATCCAGCTGGCACAGACAAAATTCAGAGGTGCTGATCTTTTTTTCCCTGTGTTACATTGCTGATGTGACTGGTAGCTGCTGGCTGTAGTTCACTGTTCCAGCAAGATCAGACAGAGAAGGAGGAGGGTTTTTTTTTTTTTGTTGGCTGAAAGTACCCCAGTGCTCCCTAGTGGACATGCACACATGAATAAACACACAAACACACACAGACATGACTACATAAACTGAAGCTCCCCATCACATTAAAATTCATGCCCAAACTTAAACACACATACATGCAAACATGGCTTTTGAGCATCTGCACAAATGCAAACACAACTGTTATGCTCATGTCTGAAGACAAAGATGGGAAAATATGCCAGACTTTTCAACTGTGTGCAGTTCACATACAAGAGAGAAGTGCATGGCAGATCTCGGTGTAGGTGATTACAAAAGCTCAGCATCTATAATAATTATGATCAATGCCCCTGCCTCATGTGGAGACACTGTGTCTGCAACCGAATTCATGATGCAGTTATGGCACGCACTGTAGAAAAGAAAACAAAGAAAAAAAAACAGAAATAGGTGAAGGTCAGGGTCCCTCAAGCACTAAGAGTTTTTCAACATGATATCATATGTACAAGGAAAATGGAGTAGTAAAGTGGATTAAAATGACCCAGTCATGGACCGTCCAACTTAAAGAGCTGAGCCAGGGGGCACAATACTGAAGGTAAACAGAGGAAAGGAGGAGGATAAGAACAGTGGGAGGGAGAAGCAGGGGCTGCTCTGCTCTCAGTAACCCACAAATCTGTTTGCATGACTTGAAAAATATCACTAAAACCTCCTTTAAATAATTTTCATACACTAAATCTGTTTACAATAGCACCTCCTATGCAGCATTACAACTATCTACCAAACGAGTACAAGTGAATATACCCCTTTTGGCACATGGACTATATACCTAAGGCCAGTATAACAGTTCATTAAATGCTGATTTACTCCTCTTTGATTTTGACACATGCTCTTGGATTGTTGTTACTTAACAAATAAGGACTGAAACTATTTTTCACCCAAAAGCAAAGCCTGACTTGGTTGGACTGACCAGAAGTCAAGACCTCATCAAACTTTTCCTCAGTGCACTCCTCTCTACTCCAGCTGAGAAGATAAGCTGTCTCGAGGCATTGGTGGGTTCAAAACAGCAGCAGCACCACTCCGTATTCACTTCCAGCGATCTCAGCAGCTGAACAAGTTGTGCTTCCATCCCTTGAGCCGGTTCACACCACTGAGCATGCTGGGGCTTGTGCACCGATAAGCCACAAACGGTGTCTCTCATGGCACTGCTGCTCTGCCTCTTCATCTCTGTCTTCTACCACCACCCCTGTCCCAAACACACACACACACACACACGTGTGTACACACATCCACGCCCAGTGAAAGGTACCGGTGATACAGAGCAGAATACACATACCAGTTTCTACTTGGAAGGTGAATGGAGGGGGTGGGCATGTGGGGCTAGAGTGGTTTCCAGGGATAAGCAGGTTCAGTGAGAAACCGCTCTTCCTCGGCCTTTCAGGGCGAATCATATCCCATTAAGTGGGCTTTGTCCTGTGATGAGGATGCTGCTGGCGCTCCTCAACAATCCCATTACAGATCATAAAGGGAGCTGGGGATGTGGCCTGAGAGCACTCAGCCTGCTCCTCTAAGGCAGCCCAGCTTTGTGTGTATTGTGACAGTTCCACATCTGTTAATGGGTTTTTAACTCCAGGTGAATGTAGGTAGCGTTTATTCTGACTTTCCATATTCTCATAATGATGCGTCGTGCTCAGTGGTTAAGCGTTATAAGTCCTAGTTGGGTTTAGCTCATATATGAGTTTGGTTTAAGATGTGTGAAAACCAGCAGTCTGACAACACAGCAAAGCTTAGTGGTAGTGCTTCACTGGACTGAAAAGACCATGGGTATTTTGTTATATCCTTCAAATGCCTTCTTTCCTTCATTCATACTATTTTCGTGCTGCCATCTTGCCAGCTGTCCAAGTATTTTTTAGTATTAATGAAAAGATGGAGATCTCTCTCAAGGACATCACAGGAAGTATATCAACATCTTATCAGGACGTATATTTTTTTTAATTGGATGCTCATTAAAGCCACTCTGATCGATATTTTCATAGGAAAATTCATTAGACGGTTAAAGCGTACAGTGCTAGTGATGAACCCGGAAAGCATTACCACAGAAATGTGCAGTTTTATGCCCTGCAAACTCTGCTCTCATCCACCTTGTTGATCATAAATGGTGGCCTGTTATCACTGAAAAACCTTGGATAGTAAAGATATAGTAAAGAGATAGGGGGCTAAATGAAAAGACATGTCATGAGTGGAATTCATATGGCCAAAATAGAAGTCTGGGTGCACTTAAATTGTATCAACAAAAAAAAAATCAACAAAATAAGGCATTTTCATCATGTTTTGTTTCCCCCTAGTGGCCAAAAAAACTCAATTAATGCAGCGTTAATGTTCCAAAAAACCCATTCTCATCTTGTTTCTTTAAAGAGCCCCTTCAGGCATGTGAAGATATAAAAATACTCTGCTTTGAGCAATCATATTTGTCTCAGATGCTCCTTCCCCATAATCAGAGAAAGTCCCTTAACTATGAATATGCAAATATTGTTTATTTGAAAAGTTTAACTCCTGGAAATGATAGGTTTTCTACCTCAATGAAAAGTCCACTGTTGGCTGAGGTTTTGTTTTTGAAATCCCGTATCACTTTGTGAATTACATAACAGACCATTGGTAGAGCCAGCCTAATCTGAAATCTGTGATGCCTAAATCATACTAGCATGGACACATTGCTCACACCTGTGCTTTAACCCAAGCACAGGAAACAAGTTTTCTTCATGAGCAAAGGAATATGAATTGAGAACTAAAGTCTGCAGAGTGAAGGTCAAACATCCCAGTGCAGAAACAATAGGCAAAATACATCCTCTAGTGACAAAGGATCTTCAATACAAAAACTTTACACAATAACTACACTGACTGTGGTGGATGCCATGTTCATGTAACTTTGCCTGAATTTTCTCATTTGCTTGATCAAAAGACATTGGGCTATGAAAGAGTATTTTACATTCCAAGACATCCTCCCACCCTACATACTGTACGCATCTGTAGTGCATGGGCGGCATGTGTGGGCTGGAACTTAACCTCCTCACATCACATTTTTCCCCCTACACTTCCTATGTTTGCTGCACCATATATGATGCTAATTCAAACTCAATTCAAACACAAATCTAACAGTGAAAGAATGAGACTTTGTCATTATCAGCACAGTTCTGTTTACTTTTATCTCCCACTGTCACTCCCATCACTGCTTTACTTTTCTCATTTACAGGCTGTTCCCTGTTGCTGCCTTAACCTGCCAATTACAGCTAATTAAGAATAGATCTTATCTTGTGTGATAATGATACGCATATCATATTGCAGTGATATTTTCTCTGTTGCAATGGAATATATTGTTGTTCAAAAGAATGCACACAGGTGGCAACTCATTTTTGCCTCTAAGCCAAATCTGATTTTAAACCAGCTATTTTTTTTTATTTGTATGCAAGACATGAAATGAATGCTGAGCTCTAAACAGAGAAACTCAAATGATTTCTTTACTTGAGACTGAAATGTGTCATTATTGCCAGTGTATGAATAAGTCGGTCAACACATTTTTTTACAAACTGCAAGAGGCAATGTGGATTTACAGCTGATGTTGTGATAAACTATCCCATTCATTTTTAAGATGTAAAGCTCCATTTCTTTATACCATACTTTAGCCCATGCAGAAAAATAGACAGTATATTATTTTGCCTCACAAAAGATGGCACAACTTACTCATCTTGCTTACAAAGGTGGAAAAAGAGCTAAATTAGGTCTATGCTGGCATCATGGCATTTAAATTGGCAAGCATATACAAAAATAGATGTACATAGTATAACTTCCAGAAAAGCAAGACTACTCATTTATGCACATTATTTACTGCTCTTATGGGAAGTGGAACAAAAAGTGAACTTTGCATTCAGCTCATGTACAGTATGCATTCCTTTGCACACCTAGCTCTGAGCTAAACTCCTGCACCGAGGCCTCTTATAAGCATCACCATTAATCAAACCGGCAGCTTGCTCTTTTTTTTTTTTTTGGGAAAGAACAAGCAAGTGGCATAAATAACTAAAACATCAGGGGAAAGAGCAACAAAGACAGTGCTGAAAAGGAAGTGAAAAGAGGAAATCACAGTCAAAGTCACCTTGTGTCCGGTTAATTTACAAAACAGTGACACAAGCATTAAGTACAACGAGGGTGATTAATATCGTAAAAGGCATTAGCTTCTGTTTACATTGTCAAGGTGTTTATCTGTACCTTCCAATCTGGCAGTATCACTTCTTTTTTTTAAAAACATATATATATTTTATTTTGGGTATTGCTGACACAAGAATGCTAATAACTTGTCTCTTCGGGCAACAATTGTGCTCGTGAAATCTTGAGGTACGGCCAAATAAAGTGAGGGCTGCTGCACAGTCTGTACATTTTCTGATCTCTACAAGGAATGCAAGCAGCCACATAAATGATTTAACACTTTCTTTAAGGTGAACATTATCTCCTGTCACCCTGACACCATTACATTAAATGCAAGTGTCAAAAATTAATTTCATAGAGGTGTGATTCTTCACTGGCCTAAGAATTTGAGTTGATTAAGATCTGCCTGTAAAATATTTGATTAAGTACTAATTCTCTATGCATCTAAAAGTATTACACCCTCAATTTTCAACAGTGCTACAGCTTCATACTCTTTAATCTGTTAATGAAAGCAGTCAAGTAAATCTGTGCTCCTTGTTATGAATGGGCTCTAAAAAGTCAGACTATAACTGGCTATAACAAACAGCTGCATCTTTTCAAATGCAGTATCTATAAGACTGATCTCACGGCCAAAACATCACAAAAATCAAAACAGAATTTTTTCTGCAGTGCATTACATGTAGCTGTATGATTTTTTTTTTTTTTTTACTGATACACATTATTCAGTTATGACAGCTGCACTATAATGTTTCTGTGAATTGAGAAACTTCACTGGAATTCCTCTAGTTCAAGGCTAGGAAGAGATGATCTCATGACCTTAGATTGTGACCAATCATAACAACTGCATGGGATCTACATTTCAGAGGGATTGTAGACATCATTAAAAAGTAAACCACAGCACTTTCAAAATGTTCCTACTCATCTAACATTCCTTTTAAATAGTCTGTTTATCAGAGTAATTCTGATATGGCAATGGCTATTGCCACAGTACTGTGGCACAAAGTATTGGTTTATCTATTGCCACAGAGCCAATCAAATGTTGGCATTTGTACTAGAGCCAATTATGGATACTGTTCCATGAACTCATTAACCTCTTGTTGCCACAGTACTGTGGTGATCTATGGCGTATACTTCAGTTCATTCTTTTGTGCATTTTGCTACCACAGTACTGTGACAATTGATGGAAGAAACAACAAACTGGTGATAGTATAAAGTATAGAATAGGAATTATTGTTCTAAATGCTCTATATGTTGTTTTATGGTTTTCTTTGCTCTGTGCAGTCAGTGAGATTGAGGCTGGAGAAGGTGGGTGGAGCTACATGTTAGATGCGGCAGTATGCCATGTGACTTCTCAGTTCTGTGTCAGTTCTGTGTTTTGAGTGCTGTGGTTCAAATTCTCCACTCTGAATGCTGTCCCAGTGGCTGATTTATACCAATGTTGTTTATATAAGTGTTGGATTTACATACCCACCCCGTTTGAAAATCTTCAGAAAAAATAAAAAACAAATAAATGCTACATCAACCAGGAACTGCGGTCCGATACATTACCGAGTGAGCTTAATCTCCGCTGTTCCCAAGTCCTGACCTATTTACTATCTGATTGCCTTGGTACTTTTCAGGATGTAACAAGTTATCAGTCTAGACATGATATAATGAGAGCACTGATTGGCTCTGTGGTAATAGACAAACCGATATTTCATGCCACAGTACTGTGTCAGTATCCACTTCATTATGATATTTTACAGAGAGTGTTGCATAATGGGTTGTAAACCAAAAGGTGCATTACAATTCACTCATAAAGATATTTAAACATCTGTCAACAATAAAGCCTTTGGTTTGGTGAAGTGTTGTTTAGCCACTGCTAAAAAAAATGATTGACTGATGTAAACAGATGTGTAAGTTGTGCTGGTGGTGTGAAATTGTTTTTGATTCATTGATAGAAAACTCTGATGGACAAAACAGGCTGTCATAATCTAGACGATAAATGGAAACACTTCAACTGTATGTACATGAAAATGCTGACTAGTGTTCAATTAATCTAGATATTAGAATATTAGATAGTTAGAATATTGTGGCAATGTTGGTCCAAAATTAAGCATAAATACAGGGTTTCTAGTCAGACAACCACAAAAACCACAAAAAAAAGAGGAAAATAGAATTTGGTATAACTTGCCTATATTTTACAAAATGTGAGAAAATTGTGATTCAGATCATGGATTACACTTTTACCTCAAAAGACTGCCATGTATGTTTTGGCCATTAGAATGCCCAGCCCTATTCATGGGGCATTTGGATGTTTACCTTCATCCCCAAGAATTGCCATTTTCAAGACTCAATGGAAATAAAAAGTGCCATTGGCATTGCTTTGTGAGAATACGCTCATGTGAAAGTGTATGGGTTGCTGTTCAGGGTGGTAATCATATCACTTCAGAACTTAGGTAGCTCAAGGAGCATTGATTTTAAGCACTCCAAACAGCAAAAACTTCAAGGTGTTTGTTCGACATGATGTGAGGGTCTGTTTATTCACATTTTTAAAAATGAATTAATTACGGATCTTGCTACTCCTGATTTAAAATGTAAAATGCTGCTATAGACTAGTGCAGATCACAGAATGGCATAAAGACATAAAGAAAGAACTACAGCACAGCAAGTTCCCCTCTTTCACTGAGATTTCTCTCTCTCTCTCTCTCTCTCTCTCTCTCTCTCTCTCTCTCTCTCTCTCTCTCTCTCTCTCTCTCTCTCTCTC
>JAPQRP010050517.1:0-10274 GCA_037367295.1 Apogon hyalosoma
TGCCTGGGCTAAGGTATCAGGCTCAAGTGTCGTCCGAGCTGACTGTTTTGTTTCGCTTAATGCGCCTTATAATCCGATGCGCCTTATGTATGAAAATAGACTGGTTCATTGATATTGCGCCTTATAGTCCAAAAAATATGGTGTTTATTTATTTATTGGATTATCATCTTTCCTTTGCTTTATTTATTTATTTATTTATTTTCTCCCTTTGTTTTCTTTGACTTTATACCTTTCTTAACTGTATCCCACCCTTATTCTCCCTGATTATTCACCTCCATAATTTTTGGACACTCAAAAGAAAATCGTCATCACTGGTTTTGTCATTGGTGCCATCACTAGAGTCTTCTAGCTCTTTCACAGGATAAAGCATTTTGATTTATCATTTTTGTTAGTGGTGACACTGTTTAATTTAGCTTTTGTCTGCTTTGTGTTGATATATATATATATATATATATATGTATAAGCAACTGGGCTGTTAACTTTTTATTTTGATTGGTAAGTAAAGCTATTTGAGATTCTGCCTGATGACAATTATTTTCATTTGTCCAAAATCTCAGGGAATTGAAGTGCTGGTTTTTATTTTTTATTTCGAGAGCAGGCGTGTTTCTGAGCTGTCCTGCCTCCCTCTTTCCTTCTGCTTTTTGCCTCTCTGTCTCGTCTGACTTGACTTTTGGATCCCCTGCTTGCTTGAGCTCCGAACGACCAAATTGTGGTATTCATCAACTGGTCACTCAGCGTAATTGACAGGATTTTTTTCACCCAGAACAAAGGCCTGGGAGAGCCTGCCTGCCCTGATGGAACTTTGGTGGCTATTATCGATGCTTGGAGACAAGGGAAGGGTAGCATGCTGTTGGTTCTATCAGGGGAGGATGTCGAGGATTTTATACCTATTGGATTTTTGACAACGGGACACCTTCTAATTGGCCTTGGAGTTGCAAAGTTGGAAAGACAGAAGCACAAAGAGACCCCCGCTGCTGTCGAATCAAAATTAAGGAGCACTTTGGAGCGGTTAGTGACAATGGGAAGGTTTTACAGTGGATGGTGACATAGTCAGAGAGCTGCAGACTCACAAGATCAGTGTGTGAGCTGCGGACTCAAAATAAAGTTGGATTTTATTGCAGGAAAGACTGTGGGTGCGCTTCGGCAAATCACAAGACTGTGGGGAAAATGGACGAACTGTGGAGGAACCTATCTGCTCCGAAGTGTGGAGTAAATGCTGAGGCCAGTTATAACTAAATTAAACAAAAACCAACCCCCCTCCATCCTCCCACCCCCTTTCTTCTGGGAGCTCAAACAAGTAGCTGGTCTCTTCTCTATCTCCCTTGCAATCAAAACATCCTCCAAGGTCAGGCCACAGAAACGGTAGAACTGATAGGACTGAAGTTTCTGTGTCTTATTTTCATACACAACAGACTTTCAAGGACTCGCATAACATACACGCATCTAGTATCTAGTCTGCCTCAAAAAGCTTTCCTTCTTCTCCTGCCCCCCTCCCCCACAAGCTCACTGAAAAAGTTCCAGCCTGTGACCACGTGTACTGTGTTATGTAATAATGTATGTATGATGTCATATATGTCTATGTATGTGCTTGCATTCTGTCTATACTGTAATGTAACAAGTGTAGCACAACTGAGAAAGTTGCTGCTGCTTGATAGCTAACATCTAACTGTAATTTCCCCATTGGGGATTAATAAAGTATTATCCTATCCTATCCTGATCTGTGCGAAAACTCAATTTCTCTCTTAAATTTTTGAATCTGGTGTGGTCAAATGTCCCGTTGGGGAAATTTCAGCAGACCATTATTTGCAGTTAACTGAACCCATGTTACAACAAATTTAGTGCTACTGGTACCATAGTTCTCATACATGTACTTGACAGGACTGGCCAGCTCTTTCTCTGGCTTTCAGCTAAAATAACTTGTCATTGTTCTTCTATAAGATCCCTCCCAACACCAAGACAACTTTTCTTTACACTTTCTCTTCCCCACAAATCACTTTAATCAACATTCTTATATATATATATATATATATATATATATATAAAAATCAAAGAAAAGATGATGAGAAAGATGAGAAATAGAAATGCTGCCCCACTTCTTTTGACAAATATACCTCTAAGTATTGGGAGAGTGAATCGTCCCCACTTCTTCCTACCAGTCCTGTATAGGCCTATCTACCTTGCAAAGTCCCAGACACTTACCTTACAGTGTCCCAGACACTGTGGAACTATCTTTCTTGCAGTGTCCCAGACACTAGGTCCCCACCCTAGGATCTATTGCACATTGGCCAATTTCTGTTCTCTATATTTACCTGAGATGTTAAACCACTGGAAGAACAAGTCGTATTGTATGGAAGGAAGATGCAAATAACTTTTACAACCAAGTCAAAAACCTAGATTATGAAAATACAAGCATTCCTAGACATACACAGGATAACAATAACAGAGCAAAAACCTTGTCAACAACCTCTGTCCACATTCACCCAGCAAACTTACTTAAAATTTGGATGGTGTCACCCTTCTTTGGAACTCCAGTTCTCAGACACTCAACAATGCACAGCAACAGAATTTAGGTTTTTAAAAGGACACTTACCTCTGAAAAATGTGGCTGTTAGGTCACTTGCATTGTTTTTGTTTGTAAAAAAAAGAGTCTCCATTGCCATCCGGCTCAGCACCATCTGTTGAAGAAAATCTCTGGTCCTTGTACAAAGTTTGCTGCAATGAGTGTAACTCCAGAGCACGGTGAGAGTACTGATGCAGACAAGTCTTTTCCAGTAGTCTGACCCTGAATCTAAGTTTTCAGATGGTATTTATACAGTTACTTCAAAGCAGTGAACAGAAAAAAAAAAGACAAAGAAATTAAGAAAAAGGGGTTGTACTCCAGGAAGGAGCTAGGGAATTCACATTCAAGGGAAAAGGGAGGGGGTTACACTCCAGGAAGGGGGAAAGGGATTCACACCCAGGGGGAGGAAGGGTAAGTCTCTCAGACATGGTGGAGCCACTTTAACATATCATCAAAGCATCAATGGTCAATGCTAAGCAGGTTGACTCAGCAGGTAACAGCATGCAAAAAGAGGTGTCTTCTGGGCTCCCAGACCAGGAGGTATATTTTCTTCCTCAGTAGAGAGGGTCCGGAGGAGGGTTAAAATTCCTCAGAAGCCTCTGAGACTGTCAGGACCAAAATCAAGAAACTGAACCCTAATGCAGAGACCTCAGACAGATGTAAAAAGTAACAATATTTATTAAAGACACTCAAGTGAGCCTTTTCACAAAAATTTGCAAAACAGGAATCTTCAGAGCACACGAGTCCAGGAACACACTGGTAATCTGTACACAGGACAGGAAAACAGGTAGCACGTACTAACCCCATCTCAGTCGTCGCTGCACTGATAGGGAGAAGCAAAGGAATGTCAAAAAATGGTCCAAGTCATACATAGGAGAGCAATCTGACAGGCAACAGCACATTAGGATAAAGCTTACTCAGGGTCCGGAAAACAGGTGAAGGTCAAAACGTGGTAGCAGGTATGAAGGCAGAGGTACAGACAGGGATTAGGCAAAAGGCTCAGGAACGATGCAAACAAACCGGTTCGATGACAGGCAGGTAGACAGACAGGAACGGTGGTAAGTGACTCACGAATGAAGACAACAAACTGGCACTGACTAGGGGAAAGCACAGGGTTTAAATACACACAAGGAGAGGGAGACAATGAGACACAGGTGCAGCACATTAGGGTGGGGAAAGGTAATCACACAGGTGGGAAAATCAGGGAACAGGAAGTTAAAATTACAGACATGTCACAGGAGGAAGACTAACAAAATAAAACAGGAAAAGACAGACAAAACAGAGAAAAACAGGCAGAGGGCAGAGAGCCATTGTGACAGAGACACAGCCCTCAGAAAGTGACCCCTCCTCACGCTCAGGTGCCACAGGTGAAGGAAAGTACTCGGACTCAGGGTTTCCACTTCCCCCTGCAGAAACTTGAGGAACAATGCTGGATGGCTGTTCAGGATGCTGGTGATGGAACTCCTGGATGAGTTGTTTGTCCAAGATCTGATGGGCTGGAACCCACGACCTTTCTTCTGGCCCATAATCTTCCCAATCCACCAGGTACTGCAGACCCCTTCCCCAACGACGAGATGCTAACCCTAACCTGATGCTGCAGAACCTCTTTGGTTTGTTGGATTCCTGGATGACAGGTGAGCTGGGATCCGTGGGCCCACTGCAGGACTTCTGACCTCAGTTCCTGGGGAACAAACGAATGGTTTTGGGGGCAGGAACTGGGACCTGGCTGATCATCCAGGGCGGTCTTAACCCACTCCTCCACCTCCCAGGTGAGTGTGGCGATCCGGTGGGGAGCAGGAAGGATGGTATCCAGACTGCAGCAGCCTCACTAGTCAAAAACTGGTGAGACAGGGCATCGGGTTTGATGTTGCGAGAGCCTGGCTGGTAGGAGAGGGAGAAGTTGAATCTGGTAAAAAATAATAACCACCAGGCTTGATAGGAGTTCAGTCTTTTGGCTGAGCAAATGTATTCTAGGTGTTTGTGGTCTGTCCAGACCAAAAAAGGTGTCTTTGCTCCCTCCAACCAATGGTGCCACTCCTCCAGTGCCAACTTCACTGCCAGCAATTTGCAGTTCCCGATGTCATAGTTTCTTTCTGCAGGGGATAACTGTCTGGAGAAAAAGACACAGGGGTGCATCTTCTGGTCCCCTGCAGAACATTGAGACAACACAGCACCAACTCCTACATTGGAAACGTCCACTTCCAAAATGAATTGTCTATCAGGGTCAGGGATTTGGAGGATGGGAGCAGAACAAAACCAGCCCTTAAGGTGCCAAAAGGCCTCATCGGCAGCCTGGGTCCATTGAAACAGAACTTTGGAGGAAGTGAGGGCAGTGAGGGGGGTGGCCACAGTACTGTATCCCCGAATGAACCTCCAATAAAAGTTTGCAAACCCCAGGAACTGTTGCAACTGTTTCCGTGATTCAGGGACAGGCCAAGAGGTGACAGCTGAGACCTTGGCAGGGTCCATCTCCATACAGTCTTGGCCAATGATGTACCCCAGGAAGAACACTGACAAGGCATGAAACACATTTTTCTGCCTTCACAAACAGGGAGTTCTCCAGAAGACATTGCAGAACAGACTGAATGTGATGTACATGCACCTGCTTAGTCTGAGAAAAAAAATCAAAATGTCATCCAGGTAGACAAACACAAATTTATTCAGCATGTTCCTCAATACATCACTGATGAGAGCCTGAAACATGGCTGGGGCATTGGTAAGGCCGATGGCCATCACCAGATACCCATAGTGTCTAGTGGGTGTGTTGAAAGCTGTCTTCCATTCATCTCCCTCTCGAATCCATACCAGATGATAGGCGTAGCAAAGGTCTAACTTGTGAAGATAGTAGTCCTCTGAAGTAGTTCAAAAGCTGAGGTGATGAGGGGAAGAGGGTAATGGTTTTTTACTGTAATGTCATTCAGGCCCTGATAGTCGATGCAGGGTCTCAGGGAGCTATCCTTTTTATCCACAAAGAAGAAGCCTGCTCTGGATGAAGATGGCCGGATGATGCTGGCCGCCAAGGCATCGTTTATATACTTCTCCATGGCCTCCCTTTCAGGTGCTGACAGGGAGTAGAGATGATCCTTGGGAGGTGTGGTGCCAAGCCAAAGGTCAATGGCACAGTAGTAGGATTGATGGTGGTGGGGGGGGGGTCAGAGAGGTTGTCCTAGATTTATTGAAAACCTCCTGGAAGTCATGATAGTCGTCGGGTACCTTGGACAGGTTGGTGACAGAATGAGGGTTGGCAGAAGGTGGTGGTGTAGCTGCCTGTCAGAGACAGACCTGATGACAGGAAGAACTCCACTCTAGGATGGAGCCCTTAGACCAGTCTATATGGGGATTATGATTGCAAAGTCAGGGGTAGCCAAGGATCAGCAGGATCTTAGGTGACTTCAGGATGTGGAACTGGATAGTTTCATGGTGGTTACTAGACAACAGCTTGGGGATCGACAAGGTCTGATGGGTGACAGTCCTCAGGAGTTGACCGTCTAGAGCGTTGGCTGGCAATGGGTGGGACAGAGGAATCTGGTCAACGCTCAGCTGCATGATGAGTTCCTCATCAGTCAGGCTGACATCCACCCCTGAGTCTATGAAGGCAACAAGAGTGAAATGACCCCCCACCAACAGGAGCTGCACATGGAACTAAGGACTGGAGTTAGGGGCAGATATCTGGGACTGGCTCAGCAGCATGCCCCTCATGGCTGCTGAGCCCTCCCCTTTACTGAACATTTGGCGACAAAATGTCCAGACTTGCCGCAGTAAAGGCAGAGGTTCCCATGGTGTTGATGCTCCCGTTCCTCTGGAGTCAGGCTGGTGTGCTCCACCTGCATGGGTTCCAACCCCCTTGCAAGTGAGGATTCTGTGAGAGGGTCATGGGTGGCAGGTGATTCATGAAGGCGTGCAGATGAGCAGTGATCTGTCTTTTCCTGGCATTGCTCCCCTCTCCACACCTGCATTTGTTTGTCCAGTCTAGTTGTTAACTCAATGAGACCGTCAAGAGATGCTGGCAGATTGAAGGAAACCAAACTGTGTCTAATGTGGGGTGCTAGACCATTGAGGAAGGTGTCACACTGGGCGTCTGTGTTCCAGGAGCTGAGCTGGCCCCAGGTGCGAAAGTCTATGGCATAGTCTGCAACAGAGGGACTCCCTTACTTTAAATTCATAAGTCCACCGGTGGCATCAGGACTCTGTGACATGGGTTCAAAAACCTTGCATAGTTCATCCAAAAAGGCCTGAAAAGAGAAGCAGGTGGGTGTACCCTTCTCCCATTCTGCTGTTCCCCACAGCTGAGCTCTGCCACTCAGATGATAAATGGTGAAGGCAACCTTAGCTGCTTCAGAGGCAAACGTGGGGTTACAGCCCTCAGGATCCCCAGAGTAGTGCTCTGGCTCCCCCACCACAGAAATGACCCGGAACTGGAGCCGAAGTCAGAGGAGCCGGCACCAATGCGGAAGCAGCCATGGGAGTGAAGACTCAATCTACAATCCAGGCCACATCCATGGAGAGATTCTTTAAAGAGTCCACAATCTCCCGGAGAGTTTGGTCATGTTGGCCCACAAGGGCGCCCTGGTTTGCCAGCGCTTGACGAAGGCTATCAGCGTTTGCTGGGTCCATATTGGGGTCCATGTTGACCAGATTGTTCTGTAACCAGTATGTGTAGGACCCAAAAGCAGAACACTGTCCTTGTGGAACTGATGAGGGGAGAGGGGATATCTGAAGCCAGATGAGTCAGCTGGTGGAGTCGAGGTGCCGATAAGGGACAAGCAGGTGGTGTTTCAGGGACCGGTGGAGAAGTCAAAACCAGTTGTCCAAACAGGGGCAGAGACAGGAGATGTAATTGGAAACAGAAGACAGGTCAATTTACCAGGGAACAGGCAAGCAGTGTGTAACCCAGGTGATAAAACCTAGCCTAAAATCTTACAGTTTTTGTTGCATTCTTGCAGGACTTAAGTCATGCTGTCATGTGGGTTGGTGCGGCCAGCCATGTATATTTAATATGTCACAGCAAGTCATTGCGAGCAGTAGCAGTGGGGAAGCCGGATGTGTGAGATTGCAGGTCAATTTTATCTTCTTTTCGCTATTCTTCTACTTTAATTCTGCTGGTAACTTAATGATTCATTTGACCTTCTTATCGTGACCCTACTTGTGAAGAATGGGCTTGCGAGTCAATACAAATCAGGGAACTGGTGAGTCAGTTGTTTGTTAGCTTAGCTGCTCCCCATTCAGTTATTTCAGTTATATGGGTGCGGTTAGCTTACTGAGCGCTAACCTCGTCCCTTCTCATTCTTTTATATGGGTGTGGTTAGCTTGCCTGTTCAACAGCCAAATGCTTGTTACAACCAAATTCGGGGCTATTAAATGGAAAGACTATGAAGCCAAATGTCCATATCCAAATTGTATGGAAGGATATTGTCTTGTTATTTATGTAATGGCTCTTAAAGGTGCCTTTAATATTTAATGGTGTTTGCTCATTGAAATGTGCCATTTACTGAAGCACTGTTGCTAAGCACTTTGACCAATGACATGGAGATATTTATTGTGTATTGATGATACTTGATTTGTATATTTGCTAAATAGCACAGCACATGTTATTTGGTGTGTATATTGAATGTCACTGATGTTTAAATATTTTTCTATTGTTGAACATTGTATCTTGAAATAATTTAGTGTAATCAATGCTGTTTATTAATGAATTGTGTGCACGCTATACTGAATTGAGATGAAGTTTAATTAATTATTGTACATTATGATTTAACTCTGGTCCTGTTCTACAGGCCAGGTTGATTCGATGGTGAGCTAGAGGACCAGGCTTATGTCATGTTTCCAATATGTGGTACTGGCTTGATTTGACTCGACTCAGCTTGCCCTTTTTGGGTTTCCATTATGAAGAAGGACCTGGAATCTGTTACCCGGTACTAGTTTTTTGGTATCACCTCCGCTGAGGTTCCAAGTGATACTAAAATGTGATGTATAAACACTGCAGACCACTGATTGGTCAGACAGTTGTCTCTGTGACCCACTGGTTTACAAAACATAGATGCGGAAGTTGACAGTAAATATAGTGGTACATTAATCCACATGATGACAGCCCAAAACTACACCATGGTTGGTTGTGGAGATTCAGTCCTTGGTGGCCGACGTGAAAATTCAGATGAGACAACAGGCAACGAGCGAGTTTATCAACAATTCTGTGAGCAGATGACACAGAAGTAACGCGCCGCACCGCTATGACGAACAGGTACTGGAAAGTCAGTACTATCCTGTAATGGAAACGGTCTCCAGGAATACTGAATTGAGTCGAGTTGAGCCGGTTCCACATAGTGGAAATGCGGCATTAGAGCCTGCAGATTGGAAAACCCTTGCTGAGGAAACAGTTGCACCTCCCCTGCCGGGCTGGTAGGGGGCTCCTTGCAGCCCACCAAAACTCTTTCCCCCACTCAAACTCTCTCTTGGCCCACTGACCACCATTTCACATACAATTTCCCCTCATGAACTTTTGCACCCACAATTCCCCTCCGGATCAACTTATGTGAACCCAGATGTGGGTTTTATACATGAACTGTGGGTGGGTCAGGATTTTGTTTTGTGTCGTGGAAAACTACATCGCAGTTAATTTTTGTCAGACTTTGTATCTCACCTTACAATGGTTTATTGTGTTGGTTGCTTTATCAATTGAAGTGATTTTTGTGGTTTTTTTCCCAAATGGCCATTCGTATTTAAGTGTGAATTTCTACCTTTATATGTTGTATGCCATTAATTATTTTGTTTCACAATATTTCATTGCAAGCAAAATTCAGTCTCCCACCTCTCCCTCTGAGTTGAATCTTAGTCTTCTGATTACTAGCTGATTTAGCATTCTCACGGTAACACACCTGCTACAGGTGTGTCAGGGACAGGCAGTGAAGTCGAAACTGGTAGTCCAAATGGGGGCAGAGACAGGAGATGTGGTTGGACATGGAAGCGGAAGAACAATCTGGCAACGAAAAGAGATCATGCTGACTAATGAACAGCAGCTGTCCCTGCAGGTGAAAGGAGTTAAACTAATGTGACTGACTGGGTGGGTAAAGAGAACAGAAAAAAGAGATGTGACATTAGTTATATATAGGTGTTTAAACTTTTCAAGTTGTTCAACAAATATTGTTTGTTTCCACCTCATTCTGGTATTACAGGACTGTTTATCCTTAGTTAGACCAACGGTGGAGTATAAAGAAAAAGGTTGTGTTTTGAAGTTCAGGTAGGAGGGGCCCCAGAATTTAGAATTTTGCCAAGGACCCTCATGGAGGTCTGAAACGGCTCTGCCTGTAGGTGTGAATAGTTCATCTGTATGTGTCAGCCCAGTGATGAACCTGGATGAACCACCCCTTCACCCGTTGGTAGTCTGGACCTGTGTGCCCCTCTAGAGGACTAAGCAGTTTAGGAAATGAATGAATGAATAAATGAATGATCATATGCAGTCAGATGTGACTCTACTGCTCAACTCTGTGTGGAGTTTTTTTCTTCCACATCAGCATCAGGTTCATCTCTATATTTGATTTGTAGATTGGACTGAGATGTGAAAGCTGCATGAGGAAGAGGTGTATTATTTTCTTTTGTCTTTTTCAGATTCTGGCCTTTCCTCACCTGATTTCAGCCCCCGTAGAGCTACAAGAGCTGAAATTGATTTATTGACTCATATCAGTAATAATAATAATATCAGTAATAATGATAATAATTA
>JAPQRP010050518.1:0-10272 GCA_037367295.1 Apogon hyalosoma
TTTTGTGGTGGTTGTGGGTCAGACTCTTTCTTTTCTCAGATGCTAAAGCTGCCCATTCTTCTTGGTCAAACCCCTTCCTTTAATCGTCGTCCCACTTCTTAGGCTCACTTTACTCTAAATGCTGCTGTGACTCTTGAATTTCCCCACTTATCTTAACCTTATATTTTGTTTAATGAATCCAAAACTTGTGGTTACATGTAAATGATCTTAAAACTGTTTAGGGAATAGTTTGTTCAGTTAAATCCTCCTGGTTTTTGTCATTTGTACATTTATTACAGTGGACAGCCCTATTTATACTGAGATGGTAGGTTTTCTCAAAGCAGAGATACGTTTATACTGAAAAAATGAATACAATCACATGTTAAACTGTTGATGCACTGAATCTACTTCAATGTATAGATGTGTATTATGACAGAAATAAGATATTAAAAAATCCAATTTCATGTATTTTATATCAAAAATGCCACCAGTATATTACCAATGAAGAGGCACTGAAAGGTTCATGTAAGTGTAACTAAAATGTGTTTACTGTCTAGTTGGTAAGATTTTCTGCTGGATTTAGTGCAGATTTACGCTGAAGCTACTTTAAATATCATGTAGATCAGGGGTCCCCGACTGGAGGCTTCTACCTGGACCGTGACATCCTGACAAAAACAAAACACTATTCCTTTTTATTGTCATTAGAGACTTTTGAACAGGCACAGCGAGGCCACCTGTAACACTGTTGGGGTCCTTAATTGCGGACATTGACACCTGTCTGTAAATGAAAACAGCAGGGTTCAGGAGGTGCACTTCACGTGCTGTGAGAATGATGGGAAATATCACCTACGAACACGAAGATCGCACATAAACGCCCCCCATTTCGTATTTTCCACCTGAGAACTGAAAAAAAAAGGAGCTGCCGAGATAGAAAATAACCTTTGAACATTTCAACTTGGCGGACGAAAAATAAACAATGCTTTTATTAAGGTTCTGCTGCTGTTAGCTAATGATTTGGCACATTTATAGAATACAGTTTGGAAAAAAAAGTAAACTGCCGTAGCAGATTAATTAAAATGTCCAAAACTGTTTTACTCAAGAAGCAGGTCACGATAAATTGTCCATTTTTAATTTCGCTGAAACAACGAAAGCACTTGAATACAACTCACTTGTACGTGGAAAAGAACATCTTTGGGACAGCACGTGAAAGCACCATAACGCATCTCCGTGCGCTGTCCTGTGTTTTTATCCATTCCACTGCATGTGTAGTTTCTGCTCTTCGCGGACTCACCTTGGACCTACACCCCGGTTTAGGTTGGAGAGGTTACCCCACACCTGTCACTGCCCACAGAGCAGCTGTACTCACGGGAGAACAGAGCTCCACGGACTCCGGCACTGACCCACGGTGAGAGCAAAGGTTCGTCTTGTCATTAACCGTCAGATGTGTCCGAAAACTATCATTATGTTATCCTTGTGTAATTAAATTTATAAACGTATGTGTTTAAACTAGTTAGTTCACCGTTTCATGCATGACATTACCGCACTGGACAGTTATTCAGTCTTTAATTACAGCTGCGTTATTTACGGTAATGACCCCAACTCCTACTTAGCATTTGAGGACTTCCTAGCTAACATGACATTTGAAAGTGATAAAGAATACAAGGGGAAACATGTAAATTCATTGTTATATCCATCTTGCCCTCTTTCAGTTTACACACAGCAAGACAGCTATAACGTGAATGAACAAACATTTTTCTATCTATCATTTGTCACTTTCAATAGCTAACTAATGTTAGCTCGGCAGTGGTCAAACGCTAAAGCTAACGGTTCGCTAGCCAACAGTTAGCTAATGTTGTTTGGGCCAGCGTCACTCCTGATATTCATCGTCTTTTTACTTGCCAATGTCAACCAGTGACTATTGAAATGACAGCAATTTGTAAGATTTCATGTGTTTAAACAACTTTTATCGGAGTTGTAATATTTAACTTTTAAAAAGCGTATTCACACTCCATGCATGACCTAAAAAGAAAATGGCCGCCGTGTGACTAATTATAAATTACTTAAAAAGAAAATGGCCGCCGTGTGAGTGATGAAACACAAGTTAAGTTATGAAGGTGAACTTTATTGGTGTTGCTTCTTTTAAACAAACTTATAAAAAATGATATCCTCCTGAGACCCAGTAAGTACAGTTTTTGCTGTTTGTCATGAAATAACTGCTTTGGTTTGGTTTGTTTTGGGTTTTTTTTTTTTTTTTTGGGGGGGGGTTGCTTTTATTAATGGAATGTCCCACGTTGTTGACAGTTGTTTATTTATTTATTTATTTAAATGGCATAGATGTAAAACTTGTCAATCCGTGTATCATTCATTTTTTTCATATTCAATTGAGAATCCACAATCGGAAAATGAAAAAATTATTTATTTCATTAGCCTATTCATGTACAAATCAAAAATCAACAAACGAGTTGTTTTTCATTCTTTCGATTGTACGCACAAATTAAAAGTTGGAAATATGCAAATGAACCCCATGTGTGGTTTCATGTCATGTCGTGCCGGATAGTGGTGGGTTTGCTAGTATCCTGCCTAATTCTGGATAATGGAGAATTTGGTGTTATTCAGAGGCAGCAAACGCGTTACTGTCAAGGATGACAACTGAAAAAATGGTGCGGATCTTCCAGGTATTGTTGTTTAGTCTAATACAGTGGGTCCATCGTGGATAATCTAAGTAGAAGCCACTTCATGTAACGCACAAAGAAGTCTGTAAGTTCCAGGCCATACCAAATCGGATATCAAAAATGTCAACGTGAAACCCGACATTTGATCCATTTGCTTATTTCCAAATTTTAATTTGTGTGTACAATCGAAAGAATAAAAAACAATTTGTTTTTGGATTTTTCATTTGTACATGAATAGGCTAATGAAATAACAAATAATTTTTTCGTTTTCCAATTGTGGATTCTCAATTGAATATGAAAAGAATGAATGATACATGGATTATTGTCCACTACAGAAGACATAAATGCATTGCTGGGACATCGTTGGACATACTACAGGGTTTTCTTGAAGTTTAGGTGCTGTACCATTGTTATGGAGTGCACAAGGCACATAAATGTAATTCAGAGTCAGGGTTGTAGGAGAGGAGTCTTGACTTTTAACAGAAAAGTCATAGTAATTATAGTAATTATTGTGTAATTATCTGTAATTATCTGTAATCTGTAATTATCTATAGTAATTATCTGTGTGATCAGTCATCCTGAAGCTGATCAAACCGCCAACTGTATATTTCCTCGTAACAACTCGGATAAACATATATAAGGTAAGGCTCAACAACAAAGCATGAATGAAGAAATAAGTGTTTTATAGAGCACTGCCACATGATATCAGGGGTCACGTGATTTATGTTTACGTGGCCATATTGGAAGACAACCTAACCCTAACCCTGGCAGTATTTCAGGCCACTGTCACCACCTTCTGTAAGGGCATTTACATTTGACAGCTTTATCAAAGTTCAGTCACAGTGGTAAATTCCTATTGTGATCTCTGCTTGTGTGATTTCAAGTAACATTATTATTTTCACTTGTAGTAGAAGATTTTTCCAGCTGTGTGTCAAAAATTTAGTAAAGATAAAAGTACAATGTGTGAAAAATGTCAATAATTCAGAGAATTTCTATTTCAGGAACGTTCTCAGAAACATTCCAAGAAACCAAACACTCCAGCTGTTTGAGGAGTTTCACACCTGTCTCTCCCAGATGAATCCTACAAAGCACTTAGACCTGATACGTGATCCAGCTAAGGTCAGTTTCAGTAAAACTGTTTCACTTCTTACATCATACCTGTACTCATTTTAATTCATGAAAAGCATCTTGGTTAGTGACTTTTATTACTTTTTCATAAACAGATAAGTGAACACATGAATGGATGTACAGGTTTTTTAGCCACTTGTTTATTTGTCTAAATTTTAGCTTGTGTAGTCGAATTCAAATGATCTTCTAAGAGAGATTAAGTTTAGTACACATACATTTATTAAAGTAAGATAAACATTACAAAAGAGATCCCTTAGTTTCCCCTAGCAGAGGCTGAGTTTCCAGCTGCAAACACTCACTCAGGGTCACTCACATGCACGCGCGTACACACTCACTCAGTCACACACGCATACCAACAGGAAAAGAGAGTCAGGAAGCCAGCCAGCAAGCAAAAGGAAAAACCAAAAGCCTAGAACCGGAAGCACCTGGAGTTTTTAAGGCCAGTACTAGTAGGAGGAGAAAAGGATATGATCTAAATATGATCTACAAGGACTTGCATCTCTTACCCATCCAAATCCATAAAAGGAAACAAAATGTAGAAAGTAAACCACAACACTTGCTTTCTGTGTCACCCCTGTTTTAAACTTCAAACATGCACTAGACAGTTTCTTACAACCATTCAACCTAATCTTTAAGCAGGCAGCAGACAACTGAAATAACACACATGACAATCAGAAATTCTTTAGACCCATTTTTACTTCACAGATCTGTCATATAGTACAGTTGTCACACCATACATTTCACTGTGCTCTGACTGACATAATATTTTGTAAATATACTGTAGGTCTTGACAAGCTTAAAAATACTGGTAGCATAATGGTCCAAAAATACAAAAAACATTTTCCCAAAGGCAGAAATACCTGAAAAGTATTTAGACCCCTACTGTAAAGCCAGTATGGTATTTGCACACAGATACTACATTTCAGAAACCTCATATAAATTATAAAACATTTGTTTCTCAGAGAACTTTACATCCATTTTTCCTGTTTTATTGTTTCATAGTCAACCACAATATAGTTATTGATGGCTAGGTCAGTGGGCTCCTGCAAGAAAATCAGCAGTTGTTTATTTTTCAGGTTATTGTACAATATTTACAAACTGTTTTGTGAATTATATTGCTCCTGCCAGAAATGCTGCATCTTTAGAGTAAAAACCAAAAAATTCTTAAATGATGAAAAAGCGTCAAAAGAAATAGTCAGAATATACAGGAATGGCATTATAGAATCAATACACATATTTTACTCATAGTCTTAGAAATATTTAAAGGTACAAACGATTCTTGACACCATTAACAAAAAATAAAAAATGAGAGGTTTCAGTACTGTTCAGCAGGCTCATTATGACTGTCACCTGCAATATTTAATATATGATGGTTTTCATATGTCCTGGGGCAGTCATTGGTTTTCAGTATATACAGCAGAGGACAGAGGACGCATCCTTGAGGTGCACCAGTAGATCAGAGAATTTACATCTGCAGTCAGTTTTGTTCAACATAAGTTTCTGTCTGAGAAACTTTTGTCAGCATGTCTTTATGGATAGGGACTTGTTTTTGTCTGTAAAGTTAACTGCCTTAATTTTCATACTGGATATCATAAGCAAGGGGTCCATTAATGGCAAAACCAAGGTAAAAGGAAACCTTCTCAGTGCTGCAACCACTTCTTATGCCAGCACTAAGAGCTGAGTGCACCGGGATTTTCAGTGTACCATAGGTGGCGTAGACTTCTCCTTGCTCAATGGTTCCACTGACTCGATGGAGGCGGTCAATGATCTCTTTGTATTTAAAAATATCTCCACTTCGCCAAAGTTGTGCCAAGGTGCCACGGTGCCACTGTTTGAAATTCTCATCTAGCTTGGGTTTAGAGACAAACCTCTTGAATCCCTTTCCTTTCCCTAGGTAGACATGAGCAACTGTGCCTCTGTTTTTGACTAATAAATCCAGCCGCTTGCGAGATGAGTGTCTTATCGCACTAATATATTTACCAATTTCCGGGTTTTGCTCTGACGGACTTGGCCAAAACAACAGTAGAGCCAGGTAGTAGGGGTCTGGAAAACGGTAATATAGCCCTACGTCTTGCAAAGTTTTCAGTAGCAAGGTGGAGAGGAAGCTGTAACTCTGCACATGTTTAGATGTGGGTTTCAGAAGGTTAAGAACAATGTTTGACAGAAGGTAGTTTGTTGTTTCTTTTGTCTTTTGGCTTTTGCTGACAAACTGCTGCTCTTGCTGTAGGAGTGCGTAGCATTCTGTGATCCTCTCGATCTGTTCAGGAGGTTTGTCAAGGTGCTGAAGAATCCCTGCAAAGGTGTCTGCATTTTTCCGTTCCAGAAACAGTCGTCGTTCTTCAGCAATGATTTTCACACTAAGATTTGGATTTTTGTGTTGTTCTTTTTTCTTTTCTTCTGGTTCAGTGCAAAAAAGTGTCACATATTTTCTGAAATGACCAGTGACTGTTGAGTGGTTCTTTGAATCAAATTCTGAATTCTTTGCTTTGAAATATGTGTAGTAACATTCAAGAAGCTCAAATATGTCTTTTACTTCAGTTTTCAAATTCTGGAGAAAGTGTTCATTGTCTTTGATGATCTTTACATAGCTGTTGTTGATCTCATTGTTCTTTGTGTACATGCTGGTGATTGGGATTTCTTTCTCTAGAAAACATTTTAAGTACTTTTTCTTCTTTGGATCACTTTCCTCAAAGAGGGGCAATCTGGCCAGTATCTCAAAGACTAGAAAGGCAATATCCAGCACTCCTACATAGCCATAAACATTGTATGAGTTTTTGGGATAGTCCTCTGAGTCATCATCAGCTGTTTCCTCCTCTAGTTCATCCTCTGTTCTTGCCAACTCTTGAGCTCTTTTAAATGCGGTAATTGCATTTTCTGCTATTTTGATGTTGTTCTTCAGGTCATCTGGGTTGTGTGATGTCTCTTGCTTTTCTCTATCGATGTTTGATTTCAGGTTGCTTTTGTGAACCTGCCCAATTGTGTCAAAGGTGTATGGGTTTTCTGTGATGTTCTTTGCATTTTCCGCCCATTTCAGAGCCTCCGAGAAGTCACGCTCATTGATATACAAGTACCTTGCCAGTGCTTGAGGAATGGATGCAAGTGTCTCAAACTTGGAAGATGCTTTCTCAAAAATTTCTTCGACAGTTTGTCGTCCTTGCTGGTTGTGTACTTTATCTATGAAAGGGGAAAATAGTTCTCTCTCATCTCCATCTTTCTTGCGTTGCCTCTCTATCAGCATTCGCCTAATGGACACCATGAGTCTGCCTTGGGCAGATGCATCTTTGAAGAATAGATCACATTCAAGAATCCCCATGGCAATGTCACTTACTTTCAATGAGTAGCTTTTTTCCAGTTCTTCCAGACATGCAGTTGCTATTAAGTGATGAAGGATTCTGACTCCTTTGCGGCTTCCCCTTCGTTTGACTATAGTTAGTAAGTTCGAGTAAGGCTTCATTCTGTCCAATACATTGTCTGCATGCCAGCGACGCATTTTTATCTCACAAAAATCCTTACAGTAGGAGAGAGAGATTTCGGATTTTGCCACGTAAGTGTTCAGTAGGGCAAGAAAAGCAAATAGCTGAGCCTGCTTTGTGTTGAAATCAAAGTTCTCCAGTGTGTTGTGAGCAAGGTCAGCTGTGTATTTTCTGTCAAAATTACTTTTCATGATCATGAAACTGTAGAAATTTTCAGGCTTTTCATGAGTTTGTTTGAGCTCGTTAAGCTTCTTCTCAAAGTCCCTCTGTTCTTCTTGTGTCAGTGAAGCGGTAATGAACTTAGACTGCATTGGATTCTGCTGCTTGTACTGCTCTTTAGGACTATGGGAACGGACACAGTTGAGGATAATGACTTTGCTGTTTTTTGTTTCATCTGTATTTCTGTTTGAATAATCCTCTTGAGCTTTACGGATGCAATGTACGAGCTCATAAGCATTTTGCGTATCCTTTGAATCATCAACTAATAGCAGAACTGGAGATGGCTTCCCACTTTCAAGCTTCATGAGTTTTATAACTTGATCAGCAACTTCTGCTTTTTGCAGTGTGTTGTCCTTGAGCACAGCACATCTGAACTCTTTCCGGAGATCCCACATCACATGCATTGCCAAGGTGGTTCCACCACATCCTGGATGATGGAAGAAATTGAGCAGAAGACAAGTGTTGTTTGAATCTTGCTGGTTTTTAACCAGTTTTTTCAGACGTTCATACTTGTCCCTCTTAATAAATGGCCTGTCTTTATCTTTGTCACAGAAGTAGAAGTTCCACCATTTGACTTTCCCTCCTCTGTAGAATTCCTCTTCAACTTTAATTCTGAAGGCCTCAAGTTCTGAACTGTTTCCATGATGTCTGTTCTCACAGTGATTCAGACACAAAATGTCTAGAGCTGTCATCAGATCTTCATCCTTCTGTTTCAGAACAACAGCACTGGAGTCAGAAGAGGGAAGAAGCTTTTCTGTTTGGTTGAACGGCTCCAGTGCCATTACAGTACCGTTGACCTGGCTGAGGGTCAGCTCATATATGGATAGTGGGTCAATGTCAGAGTCACACTTTTCTTGAATTAGTTCCTTCCATTTCAAATATGTTCTCTGAGATTCACATATAGTGATGATGTTTTCCTCATCAGTACGTTTTAAGAAACTCTTGTAGATGTCAAAAATGGGGTCTTTCTCAGTGTCCACAGGAGTAAGTAGGAGGAATATGATGAGACCTATGTCATCAAGGACATCAGGTGTGCAAATGAATGAAACCAGTTGTTCTACATCACTGCAAGATTTCCTTAACCAGTTCTTATAATCCAGCTCTTTGTTGGACTCATCATCAATATCATTTCTTCCATTACAGAACACCCAGCTGGTCTGCTGGTTGAGGTTCAGTTTTTTAATCACAGAGTCTGTCTGCCCTTGATATTGTGATGGGGTGTGCAGATTGGCCACTCTTGTTTCTCTGTAGGAATGGCACAGTCCACCTGGGGCATTAGAGTTTGGATCCAAGTCTAACACACAGAACAGCTTCAGTGTACTTAAAAACTGAAGGTGCTCTACCTGTCCTTGTTGACTTTTGTTTACAATAACAACAAATCTGTCATAGTTGTCAAGTGAATTCCCACCACAAGTTAACAGATTTTTCAGTTTATTACCCTGGTGAGATTCTCTCTTCAAAGCATCATCTGAATGGCTCTGCAGCATCAGTGGACCTGAACAAATGATAGAGTTTATTATTCATTTAACAAGCACAAATAATCTCTGCATAAGTCCTGTCATCATATCTGTTCCTGACAGTATCTAAAAATGGATTTGAGCGACCGTTGAATAGGGGTGTAACGGTACAGAAACATTTCGGTTCGGTATGTTTTTGGAACAGGGGTATGTGTGGGGTGGGGTGGGGAGGTTGTCTACCTGAATAGATTTACATGTTTTAACGTAAAGGTTACATCTATTATTTTTCTACTATGGACCTCTTTTCACTCTCAAAATGCCCCATCTGCTCTGACTGGTCATTTGGCCCAATATATTATGACTGACCAATGCTAGAGTGGTTGGTACCATGAATCAACCTGAGATACACCACCAGTGACGGTAAGAAGATGGCATTAGTTCTGCTGTGGACGTTTCAGCCCAGGTTCAAGGACCTTCAGCTCCAGAACATTACAAAACAGTAAACTCCTATTTTACAAAAGAATCATCTTATCAGTATAAGTGGTGACACTTTACAAGTGTCATTGCCTGTGTGTTACTTACTGATGTTTATGTGTTGTCACTTCTTATTTATTTTAGATGCACTTGTGGGAACCGAACCAAAACACATACTGAAATAGAAAATGTCTGCTGCTAAGAGACATGCCGACAACTAAGAGTTTGGACAAATGAGTAGATTATGTAACTGGAGATAGAACACAGGATTAACATCATTTGCATTAGAGTAAACATTTCTCCCTTCTCGGAAAAACTAAGTTTCTGTTTGAGTTGCTAGATGATATAGAAAGTATTAATAATATGTTCTGAACAGGATATGGTGACGTAACATGGAGGACAGTGAATGATTATATTGGTCCCTTGTCACAACTGGTGCCTTTTTAGTTCAGAAGATATGAGCTCTGCTCCACATTCAAACATAGTAGGTGACAATAATGCACCTGAACATGGGATTCCACCTGATATAAAATGCAAAACAAAAGAAAAGGAAATTTCATCTGAGCTACTTGGATTGGTGGATTATGTGAGTGTTTGTAGATATAAATGACTCATTCTGAGGTAATGTACAAAAAAACATATTTTTTGTGAGATTTCTACTAATCAAAATATAATCTATATCAGAATTCTTGAAGGTCTCAGAGCATCTGTGTATGTGTGTGTGTGTGTGTGTGTGTGTGTGTGTGTGTGTGTGTGTGCGCGTGTGCGTGCGCGTGTGTGTGTGTGTGTGTGTGTGTGTGTTTGTGTGTGTGCGTGTGTGTGTGTGTGTGTGTGTGTGTGTGTGTGTGTATGGGTGTGTGCGTGTGTGTG
>JAPQRP010050519.1:0-10270 GCA_037367295.1 Apogon hyalosoma
GAGGATCTGAGACTGTGTATGGGCCCAAATAAATTAAAGATTTTTTTGAAATTTAATTCACATGCTCAGATTCTTTTACTATGGAAGTTTAAGCTCACTCTGAAAAAAGGAAAACTCAGAGAGGACTGTGAAGAGAGAGAAGAAAAGGGAGGGCTAGCACGTGACTTTGTACATGCAGGCAAAGGAGGAGAGTGTGTGTGTGTATGTGTGGAATGTACTTAGTCATGTTTGTAATACACTAACAATGTATTACATTGTTGAAATTCTAATGATATAAACAGAATATGAATTTTAGATTATAGTAGGAGTATAGTTTTTTAAGAAGTTTGTCACTGGTGTTAAAATGTATGTGTATGAAAGTGTATGTGTGTGAAAGTGTGGAACTGTGGATGTCCTGTGATGTTTGGGCTTTCGCTGTGTGAGTAAAATGTTAGTGTAACGTGTGGCGAGGCAGTGAAGGAACTGATCTGATCCTATTCAACGTGAATAGGAGAAATACTAACAGGAGCATAAGAGGAAAATTTTAATCGAGATTTGATGAATTTGAGTATATTTTACATTTGATTAAGTAAACATATAGATAAAATACAGGCCTAAAGTCAGTTATCAGTAATTTTACATAGAAGTTATTTAATTTATTTGTTGAGTTCAATGTCCAAAAACATCAGCAGTAGTATGCATCGTATAGAATATTTACAGTACATTACATTACATGTAATATGAAACTAAACCTTTGGCTCGTAACTGCAATAGTTAAAAGTTTATCTATTTAATACTAGTTCGTTACAAAAGTTATTTAAAAAGAAAAAAGTAATTTCATTGCCAGTGACTGGGGGCTTATTCAAATTGTTACTAGATGTAAAGCAGCACGAAATGGGGTTTGATTAGAGCCAGATCACATGATGTTGGATATAAATTGAACGTATATATACATTAGTTAAATTTACTGATCCTGGACAGTTTGAACCTCTGTCAGGGGTCAGGATGGTTGATGCGTCCCATGGCAGATGACTGATCTGAGGGGTGTGGCCACTGGGCTCCCTGACATTCATGAGGGAGTGAACAAATGGACAAGATCATGTGAGGAGGAAACTTGAGGAAAATGCTCACAAGGGGGGACATTAAAGCTTTGTGGAGGAGAATGAAACCACAGACTGAGGAGGATATGGACAAAAGCTGTGCTGAAGCTGTGTTGAAACTGAACGAGCAGAAACTCAGAGACTAAGGGAGTTCCAGACATGGGGGAGCCGACTGGTTCTTTGCCAAATAAGACCATCTTATCTACACCCTGAAGAAATCTAATGGGGGTGCCATCAGCCTGAACATCTATGGCAGAACTGTCTGACACATCCATGGACAGCTTCCAATTGGATGAAGGGGGGCTAGGGTGGTCACGCCATACAATGCTCATTCCTGTTAATCCATGGGAAGTATGAATAATAATATGGAAATTAAAATTGAACCAATAATTGAAATTTAGGTGAAATTTAGCTGAAATGAAAATTGCACTTATGACGATTGACACTGAAACTTACATCTGTGTAAGTCTGAATTACACCTGATGTTTTACTGTATTTGTCAGGACTATTAAGGGTTCTCCAGAAGGAACTAAACAGTTCAAAAATAGTTTTAGTACAATTACTCATGGTATAATAATAAATAACTAATGGCTAACTAACGGTCATGGTGGCCGAGTGGTTAAGGCATTGGATTCGAAATCCAATGGGGTTCAAAGGTCCTATTCCTATTCTCTAGGTTATTTGGATGGTGTTGAATAAAATATAGAGTGGATAAATTTCATCTATTTTAATGGCTTATTTCACTAGTGAAGCATTTGGTATGTTTGGAAAATAATTAAACATAATCAGTCGAGTAGGTTGGAAATTTCAATAGGTTTGAATTGGACATTCAGCTTAGTGTTAAATATTTAGTTTGTTGCATCATATCCATACTGAGGAAGGTTTTATTCAGTCATGAGAGGCTGAAGTCAGTTGGCACAGGAGGAATGGGATTGGAGGAGTCAGTCAATGTCTACATCTGTGCAAAATATGTCTAACTGGACTGTGAACTTCCAGTTACTATGGCCACATGAGGATCTGCATGGACCATGGACTTGGACTGAACACTTATATTTCACAGTGACAGTTACATTTACATCATCAGTGATACTGCCTGTGTTATGATGCGATCAACGTGGGAGCTGCAAGTGGCGTGCAAGCAGAGGGCTTGTCACCAACGAGGGATCTACACGAATTGCTGATTGAATTAATGAACTTATTGACCACAATCTCATTTTCAATTTCATATATAAATGTTCATCTAAATGTCATATTCACATCTGTATAATTCCATATCTCCAGTTCACATATTCATGAGGTTGTGGAGCGCTCATTTGTTGACATTTAATTCATGTTCACTTGTGTCTAATCATTCTGTCATTTTCTCTAAAGTCAATCATATGCTTATGAGGTTAAAGTTTCCACTACTGTTTGAAGAATTGGCTTTGCTGCAGACCAGAGATGGTGAACGCTTAGTGAAGGGTCATAGAGGAATTTTTTCCCTGTAATGTCAACATCGGGGTTTTTCGCCTCTATCTGCAGTGAGGACTGGTGGGGGAATTTAATAGTTCTGATATTGGTTCAGGGTTTATGAAGCCTGAAAGGGGGGAATGTGGTGTGGAACCCACTTTTATCTCCTTTTTTGGATATGTGGATTTCTCAGTTATTTCCATCTTTGATATGAGTATCTGGCCTACCCTTTCAATCAATGTACCATCAGATGCAAAAATTCTTAGATTGTCAAAATTTTACAAGTGAGCTTATGATAAAATCATGAATTTTGTTTTTTGTGCATTTAAAAGTAATTTTAGGCCCTTCAGAGCTCTTTGTAATAGTTGAAATGCAGCCTGGAGTTCTTCTATGGCCTGTGCTGCAGAGGGCGCAGATGTATAGATGATTGTTTCATCAGCATAGATGCAATTTAGACTGTATGTCTTTACCCAAGTCATTTATAAACATACAAAATAAAATAGGAGTCAAAATAGAACCTTGGGGCACACCTCTAGTTATATAAAGTCCAATGTGTGGCCCTCTACTTGGACACACTGAGTCCTATCTGTTTAGTAATTTTTAAACCAGTTGAAAGCATTTAAACCAAAGCCACTGTTCCTGAGTTTTTCTAAAAGTAATTTATGATCCACTGAGTCAAATGCTTTAGAGAGATCAACAAATAGGACAGCACAATGCTGTTTTCTGTCCAAGGCACCAATTAAATCATTTGTCAGTCAAAGCAGCAGTAATAGTACTATGACCACTTCTAAAGCCAGAATGAAACTCACATAAGATGTTATTGTCAGATAAAAACTGTTTCAACTGTAAAGTAACCTGAGTTTCAAGGAGCTTAGTCAGGACTGAAAGTTTGGAGATGGGGTGATAGTTGTTTAACTCTGAAGGGTTCCCACCTTCATATAATGGGCAAACGTATGCAGCTTTCCAAATTTTAGGTACTGTATGTGAGTGGAGATTTAAATTGAAAATATGTGCAGTAGGCTCAGCAATGATATCTGCAGCCATTTTTAAGAGGTAAGGATCCAGGTTATTTGGACCTGCAAATTTCTTGTGATTGATGTCTTTTAGAGCTTTATGAACGTGAATAACTGGACTGGAAGAGCATGGGGCAGGGGTATTTACATATGAACTGTTAAATACAGATGCTGCACTAATAAAATGCTTGTTAATTTATTCACAATGGCAGATTTGTCCTTTAATTCAATTGAGTCAACCAGAATGTTGTCAGGAAGGTTTGAAACAGCATTTGTATTTGACAGAGATTTGATTGTTTTCCAGAACTTTGATGGATTATTTAGGTTCTCTATGACTGACCTTAAATAAAACTCAGATTTAGATTTTTGATTCATTAAGGTACATTTGTTTGTTACGGTTTTGAATTTAGTCCAATCAGCCGAGGAGTTTGAGAATCTAGCTTGAGCCCAATATTTATTTCTTAAGTGAATTAGCTCTGACAAACTTTCTGAAAACCAAGGATTGTTCCTACCACTAACCCTGAATTTCTTGATTGGAACATGCTTATTAGAAATAGACAAAAAAATTGAGTGAAAATAATCCCATGCCAGCTCAACCTCAGGAATTAGAGTGGCTCTGCTGAGATCACTATTGTACAAATCATGCATGAAAGTCTGCATTTCAGAGTTTTTAAATTGCCTTTGAAAGATGAACCTTGGTTTTGCTTTGGGGAGTTTTGTATTTCTAACAGCAAACTCCCTCCCGTGCCTACCCTCTCAGTTCTGTACACTTTGTAACCATCAATAGAAATTAAGTCATCAGGTGTAGATTTCTTAAGACAAGTTTCCGATAGGACCATTATGTCCACATTTGTTGTAGTTGCCCAAATTTTGATCCATCTTATGGACAAGACTCCTAACATTTAAATGTAAAAAAAAAAACAAAAAACCAGGACCTTTTCTGCTTTTAAAATCTGATGAAGTTGCAAAACAATGCCTTGGATTTATGGGCCCTGGATTAGGCTGAACATTTCCAGACAGCATCAGTAAAATTATAATCATACATCAGTTTTAATCTAACAAAAAATGATTTATTAGAACCTGTGGCACCTACAGACTGTAAAAATGAATCGTCTGAAATAGTGAAATGGTCCTTTAACAACATAATTTTCTGTAGCCATTTCAGCAGCTCCATTTGCTCTTGTGAGCAGTACATCATCAGCTGATGGCGTGGGTTAGTTGTGTGATAAGCAAGCTTATGAGATAATGTTGAAGAAGTTGGGGATTGTCTGTATTGTAACAAAGTGAATCCATCTGCACTGTTGTGCCCCTTCCGTTCTTTTAGATCAGGACTATATAAAATAAGCATCATGTATATGAAGAAGTACATGGTGATGACTTACTGATGTTTAGGCTTTATTTAGGTTCGACTATGTAGTGGTGTGGTGTTCTTACGAAGGTCCAGGCTGTAGCTGGTGGAAGGCTGAGCCAAGGCTAGCAGAGGTCCAGGCTGTAGCTGGTGGAGGGCCAGGCTAAGGCTAGCTGAGGTCCAGGCTGTAGCTGGTGGAGGGCCAGGCTAAGGCTAGCAGAGGTCCAGGCTGTAGCTGGTGGAGGGCCAGGCTAAGGCTAGCTGAGGTCCAGGCTGTAGCTGGTGGAGGGCCAGGCTAAGGCTAGCTGAGGTCCAGGCTGTAACCAGTGGAGGGCCAGTAAATTTTAAAATCCATAAAAGCAGTCTGGAAGGCTCCTTATGGAAGAAATTGGAAGTAAGCCTTCCCTGGTCAACTGTTTAGCTTAAAGAAAATGATAAAAATCACTAAAACACAATAAAACAGATGCGAATTCACAGAGCACACTGACAAGCAGACAAACAAAGGACAGTGCTAGCAGCCATCTTGGATGAGTCGCTTTACTGTTGACCACCTATTTATTTTAGTCCACGGCACCTGGGGAATCCATGTCGGCACTGGCGCCTGAAGTACATCAGAGAGAGACCCCCATCTTATAAGCGTCTTGAGTGTCATTCCCCTGTTCTTACAGTCCCCCCCTCCTGGTCTGTATGCACCCCTTCATCCCCTCCCTCCCCCAGTCCGCAGATCCCTGCACACCTGTTCATCCTCCCCTGGCCCCTTGCTCTTACATGGAAAACATCCTACTTTGTAGTTTTTTGTTTGGTAATATTTAAGCTGTTTATATTGTTTACATTTGTCATGGTACAGGTGACATTTTTTATTTTGGCCCTTGAGTTGTATTCAAAATAAAATGGACACAAAATAACAAACACTTGATATATTGATTTATTTTTAATTAGTCATTTAGATTAGTCGACTAATCGAACAATTTGTCAAAATATTAATCATTAGAAAATTAATCATTAGTGGCAGCACTAATCCAAACCCATGAACTCGTAGACTCAGGACAGATATACATGGCACAGTTATGAACTTGTTGAACCAGACCATATGAGGCAATTCATATATGTCAGTAACTTGGCAATCATACCATCAACCTATAGAATGAAGGCCCACCTCTTTGGAGCAGCCTCATCTCCTGGCTTTCAACTTTGGTCTAAAACATCTGGCAGCAAAAGGGCAAGGTCAGTTCAGTGAAGATGCCATAAACTTCATTCAGAGAAATTTTTATGTTGATGATGGTCTCACAAGTGTTGAAAATTTAAAAGAAAGTCATTCAGCTTGTGAAAGAATCAAGAGAACTTTGTTACATAGGTAAGTTAAGACTTGAGAAGTGTATTTCTAACAGTGACAAGTGTGATTGCAACTATCCCATAATAACATGCAATAGTGAAAGTTCAAGATATGGCATTGAGTCCACCGCACATTGAAAGAGCTCTTGGAGTTGTGTGGTGTATTACATCTGACATGTTCAAGTTTAGAGTACAAATGAAGGCTAACCTGCTTACTCTCCACTGTAGCCTCTGTTTATGATCCCTTTTTGAAAAATGTGTACTACTTTTCACTTTTGGGGAAACAGATATTCCAGCAAATGTGCAGAGAGAAGATTAACTGGGATGAGGAAGTTCTTAAGTAGTTAAAACCTCAGTGTGAGAGTTGGAATAGAGATTTACCTAAGTTGTCTGAAATACAAATTAAAAGATGTTTTTTTACCTTCAAGTCTTGGATAGGTTAGCACTTATGAGCTTCATCACTTTGCAGATGCAAGTGGGTCTGGATATGGCATTTTCACTTACCTTTGTGCTATCAATTAATCTGGTGAAGTTCATTGCAGTCTGGTGATGGGGAAGACAAGAGTCTCACCTACAAAGGTTACAACTATACCAAGACTTGAATTGTCTGTGGCAGTTATTGCAGTTCGAACTGGTGACATGCTCCAGAAAGAGTTACAGATTCAAGATTTGAAACGATTCTTCTGAACAGATTCTACAGTTATTGTTGGCTACATAAACAATGAAGCCAGAAGGTTCCAAGTATTCATAGCTAACCGTATTCAAAGAATCAAAGCAACTTCAACACCCAAACAATGTGCTTATGTTGCATTGAAGCACAATCCAGCAGATCACATGGTTTGACTGCGGACCAGCTCAAGACCTCAGACTGGTTCATAGGACCTATGTTTCTTTGGCAAAAAGAACTACCAGATAGTGCGGCATAAAGCAATAGTTCAGTTTGTGATAAAAGCATGAAATTTGGTACACTTTTAACCATAGGCATTCCAAAATTGGATATTGAGGGATCCTGAATTTTCAACATGGCACCCATGGCTGCCATTTTTCAAAATGGCCACCTGCAACAATTGTTTTGTTATGAGTGATGGATATGACATTTCAGGCAAATTTAATTGAATTTATTTACCATACATAGTACTTGGTAAATGTCTTTTGGATAATTGAAAATTGTCATTAAATATTCAAGAAGGCTGCCATTTTTCAAGATGGCAGCTGTCACTAGTATGACTGTCTGATATAGGTGATCTCAGTGTCAAATTGGTCATTTTTCATGATGCAGAATCCAAATTTGGAACTTTGGAATTGGCCAGAAGCTTCTGTTTACCTCACAGCTGAATATGATCACTGTTTATTTCAAGAAGGCAGGCTGGAATCAAATTATAACTGCAAGAAAACAGAGCTATTATCTATTTTATTGGAATAAAAATGTTGATCCAGTAAACTCAAAAATCCCTATATCTGCAAAATGAAAACAACTGAACCATTCTATGAATGGAAATGCAATAGGGTGGATGTAGAAGCACAGCCAGGGCACACTAGTGACACCACTGCTGTGAAACTCAGTATGGGGTTCAGTACCAGCTAAATACAATCTGCTTAATAATGCCATATTTTCTGTAATTATTGTGCTAGTTGTGGTGATAGTTTAGTAGTAGTGTAAATGCTATTGTCATGGAAGTTTCTCGCACTCTGGACACCATTTTGAA
The DNA here is from genome assembly GCA_037367295.1 of Apogon hyalosoma. Taxonomy (NCBI): domain Eukaryota; kingdom Metazoa; phylum Chordata; class Actinopteri; order Kurtiformes; family Apogonidae; genus Apogon; species Apogon hyalosoma. Next base: position 7,928 of record JAPQRP010050519.1, read on the forward strand.
GCAAGAACACAAAAACTCACTGAATTGAGGTCAAGCATGTATTTTACATCTAAGAATACATATTGAGACAACAGACTGCAAATCGTCCAAAGCCTTACCTCTGTTGTCTAAATCAACAGAAGAATTTTCAAAGCTTATATAAGTTAATCCTTTTCCATGTTAACTACCATTTGGTTGGTTACTTTCCAACTCCACCTATACCTTAAACAGTAAAAAGAGGACACTTGGACAGTGAAGTCAGTGGTGTTTCCTTAAACAGACTGTAGACAGCAAGTCTGACATGTATAACAAGTTGCAGAGCAGGTGGTTCTAAGTTATATAATGTTTAAAATGGAAATACTAGAACACTTCGCTTTTCTTCGTCACTATCTAATGTTAGTCCCACATCTACTAATAGTTTACATATTTTGATGTAGTTAGATAGCCAACACAGGAGAGTGGACCCAAAGGTACCGGGTCTTTATAAGTCTTTCATCTAGTTACCGGATGGTGTACAGATTGCACATGAATTACATGGTTCTGGATGAATGACTGGGCTAGGTGTAGAGGCACATTGTACAATCAATCCCTCCAACTAAGGCTGCCCTACAAGAGCATGTCAAGAGAGCTGTGTACCAAAGAGGCCATGTGTGGGGTCAAGTGCTGGTGTCCGCACCAGAACTACCTTCACCATGCAAATGGGGCTGGTTAAAGACATCTGAGGGGGACTATGAACCCTTCTGGACATGCCTACCAAATGCAGGCCAGTCGAGTTATGAACTTGTCTCTTGCAAATGTAAGAAGGGTTGTGTTGGGCAGTGCAAGTGCAAAAAAGCTGCAAAGTGCACAGCCCTCTGTTTCTGTGAAGGTGAGTGTGAATACTCTTCCCTGTGATAGACCCTATAGTCAGGTGGCGTAGTGAAATTACTGTTACTGGTTGGATTAAAGCATAATTTTTGGCACAATGTTTCCTCTGAGTCTATAAAAGAATATTAACTTAGGAGTCCCTGGAAATGTTTGTGAGGCAAGGGAAAATGGGGCTTGCCTACACTGATGTGCAGAATCAGTGGAAAGCTGGGACAAAAAGAAATACTGGCCAGCAAAAGATGAAGGACGTGTGCTTCAGAAGACACAGAAGACAGAAACTCTATCAACCAGCACAACACTCATCCTGTAATGTTTCAAAATGTGGTTGTAAGTCCGAGTCTATGAGACACTCGAAGAATGGCAGAAGTTTTGCATTTCCATACGAATAGCAGCGCTTTTAACTGCACTGGGTAATGGCCTCATGCAGCTCACCTTTGCCACTGACCTCTCTGTTCAGTCTATGAATGAACTTGTGCTTACTTCACAATGAACACCACACACAACTGGCTTGTGGAAAATGCAGAACATTTTACAGTGAGTGCATTAACATGTCTGCAACCCAGTTCAAGGTAATTGAGCTGCACACTAAAGCATAGAGCAAAGAACAACTCTGGCATGATCACATTATAGCTAGCATGGCTAAAAAAGTACCAATTTGTCCTACCACACCACCTGACAAGTTTTTGTTGGAACACCTCCATCCAACCTTCCATGGTAATGCTGCAACCTGTCAAGAAGTGGATGATGAAGAATGTGCCAGACAGTTCCTATCTATCACATAGACATGAAAGGTTTGGTGGGTTTCCCAAGTAAGCCATGGCTTGCTGTGAGTCCAGATGGAATCATCAACACAGACATGCTGCTGGAGATAAAAATCACCTCTCCTGGGAAAGAACAAGTCCCTCACCGAAGCACTGGCTGTTCAAAACATTGAAGTCAAACTTTTGCCACAGGAGAGTACCATCTTGCCTGTAATGGGCCAAAGGGGTACTACATGCAGATACAACTGGTCATGCACTGTACGGGGCTTTGCCAAGCCATGTTGGTAATGTGGAAAAATACTGAACATCTACAACTCCAGGTACCCTACAATGAAGCTTTTTTTCAGGAGCTTATCACCCAGCTGCGCACCTTCTACTTTGCCCACTTGCTCCCCAAAATTGTTGATGACTTTGTTGTGTTCTAAGTACCTAAGTGCAGCGGCCATGGCTCAGGAGGTAGAGTGGGTCATCCAATAACCGAAGGGTTGGTAGTTTGAATCCCACTCTGTCCTAGTCATGTGCTGTTGTGTCCTTGGGCAAGACACTTCACCCTCCTTGCCTCTGGTGCTGCTACTCACATTGGTGTTCAGTGGTGGTCATAGGGGCTGTAGATGCAAATTGGCAGCCACACCTCTGTCTACCTGCCCAGGGCAGCTGTGGTTACATATGTAGTTTTCTACCACCAGCGTGTGAGTGAATGAATAATGGATCCACTGTACGCGCTTTGTCTATGTGT
>JAPQRP010050520.1:0-10265 GCA_037367295.1 Apogon hyalosoma
AAGCTGGACTGACTGTACATATCCTGACCAAGGAAAATCAAATTCTCCCTTTGTGCAGTAATCTACACCTGGCTTTTATGCCTCCATCCATAATAATAAATATTATACAGACTAAATTCCTCTAAAATTAACCTGGATTTGAAACATAGTATAGAGAACTATTACAGAATCTAAAACTAATTAATTTGAGCAAAAAAATGTCTCCGTTTTGAATGTCTGGGGTTGACAGAAATTTGTGATGTTAAGATGGCATCAGGAGGAAAAAAAGGTTGGAAACCACTGCACTAGTACAATAAATAACGCCGGTCTGTTCCTTCAAAGGCATTAAGCGAAGATCAAGATGTTGACTCATCAAGAGGTCCCAAACCAAACTGAACAGTGAGCATCACCTCCTTAGATCCCCACCCGCCCAGCCCCGCCCACCACCCTCAGCTGTAGTAGTACCACATGTGTATCCACTCACACCTGCTCAACACCCACTGAAGGCAAGATGTGCCTGGAACAGTCTGGAACCATCGTTTTAACACTAAATGGAACAATATCAGGACATTATTTATGTGCAACATGTTTTATAAAACCTCTTTCTTTACCTAAGTGAACTGTTACTTTGAACTTTGTGTAGACACATGTGGACACTTTCTTTTTTATATTCTTCAGTTGAACTTTTATTCAAACTGCCACTAAATTAATCACCAGCAGCTTGGATGGTGTTTGGCTGATGGTTGAATTATTTCCTAACACACTTTATATTGCAATAACTGGTGAAATCCCTTCAAGATCCAGTTTCACAACTGTTCCAAACTGTACATAAATAGTGGCTGGAGGAGCCGTGGCATTGCCCATCAGTTTGTGAGCTGGTGTTTTGAAGCCAATAGTTTGTGATTTGGCTGTTCCCATGTTTGTTTTTTGAAAGAACTGACCATATTTGGACAAAACAGGTGGAAGTACAAGAGCTCAAGTGGTCAGAGGTGAGCTAATGCTAAATATTAGCTTGCTGACTGTGAAAGGGTATACTATATCAAGCACATACATATAAATAACAGTCATTTTATAGTTTTGTTAGTGGAACCAATTAAGCAAAACTACAGTGGTGGTGAAAAAAATGAGTTTTATTAAATAAACACAAGTCTTAAAGTCTGACATGGCAGACATCAAAACTTGCATTTGATCCACCTTTAATAATGTCTCACGGCAAATCGTTTATTAGACAAATAACATGGATTAAACTGGAATGAGTCCTGGAAACTATTAACTTAGTATTTTTAGGGAGACATTTGGCACAAGTCTATGGGAACTAGGACTTTCTGGAGCAGCATCTAGTGGCCATCAGTGGTATAACAACCATCAGGTACTTTTACCTTCCACAACAAAAAATAGAGATAATATTTGGTTTCATTGCCAAGCCCTACTTCACAGACCAAACAATTAATCTACAAAAGAACCAACAGACACATGAACAGTAATTCCTGCATCATTCATGTTGGTCATGTGGCTGTGATGTATGTGATTGTGTGTGTGTGTGTGTGTGTGTTTAACTCACAGGAGGAATGACTGCTGGGAAAACTCTTGCGTCCCTCGGAGACCAGTTCTGGCTCTCCAGTGCACAGCATCTTTGCATTGACCTGTCCATCTGGGAAGCAACGCTGGAAATAATCTGGCCTGGGTCTGGAGGTTGAAAAAAGAAGTAGTGTACAAAGAGTTGACTGGAAAAAATGATTTTATGTTGTTAATATTCATGGAGATGTTTTCAGTTGTCATGGCTATAAAATGAAAACACACAGCCTTCAGACTAACATTAACTACCCCTGACATATCTGGATTCAGTATTGGAATTAACATACCTGCCAACAATCAACTTAATTGTGTTGGTGAAGACTCCGTTGAGGGCGAGAGCCAGGGACACAGCTGCAAAAGGGAGGTGGAAACAGTCAGACGTATCCCTCAAAGACTGGACTTAAACAGGTGACAGAGACCAGGTGGACTTTACATGGTCAGCCCCTGCTGTAGATGAGAATCAAAAGCAGCTCATATGGAAGAAATAAAGACTAAATCATATGGAAGGAATAAAGACTAACTCATATGGAAGAAATAAAAACTAACTCATAGGGTAAAACTAAAGACTAACTCATGGAAGGAAAAAAGACTAACTCATATGGAGAAAAAAACTAACTCGTATGGACGGAACAAAGACTAACTCGTGGAAGGAATAAAGACAAACAAATATGGAAGGAATAAAGACTAACTCATAGAGAAGGAATAAAGACAAACTGATATGGATGGAACAAAGACTAAAATACTATGGAAGGAATAAAGACTAACCCATATAGACACAACAAAGACTAACTCATATGGAAGAAATAAAAACTAACTCATAGGGTAAAACTAAAGACTAACTCATGGAAGGAAAAAAGACTAACTCATATGGAGAAAAAAACTAACTCGTATGGACAGAACAAAGACTAACTCGTGGAAGGAATAAAGACTAACTAATATGGAAGGAACAAAGACTAACTCATAGAGAAGGAATGAAGACTAACTCATATGGATGGAACAAAGACTCAAATAAATATGGAAGGAATAAAGTCTAACTCATATGGATGGAATAAAGACTACCTCATATGGACAGAACAAAGACTAACTCATATAGACCAAACAAAAACTAACTCATATGGGAGGAATAAAGACTAACTCATATGGAAGGAATAAAGACTAACTCATGGATGGAACAAAGACTAACCAATGTGGAAGGAATAAAGACTAACTCATAGGGAAGGAATAAAGACTAATTAAAACTGCAAGCGGTGTTAAGGCCCTCACCCTCCCGCGCTACCATCTCCCCACACGACTGCTGACACCGCCTGAGAGTGAGAGGACACTGTATCGTGGGCTGGATCTGACATTCTGCAAGATACACACAGTTTTACATAAATATATAGGGGGTGCTGTAGTGTGAATTTTTTTTTCAATTTCATCAGATAAATGAGTGTAGGTGTGGGAGATTGACAACTGAGTCAAATTTGAGCAAACTTGGTGTCAGTGTTTGTATGTGCGAACTGTTGCAATGTTTGTAAAGGTAAATTTGTAGGGTGTGCTATAGTCCAAAATGTCAGTTTCTTCTAATGAATCGGTGTAGGCTTGGGAAATGGAAAACTGATTCAAATCTGAGCCAAATCGGTGTTCGTATTACTGAACTGAAGCAATTTTTGTAAGGGTAAATTTTTAGGGGACGCTATGGTGCGAATTTTTTAAAATGTTGTCTAATAAATGGGTGTAGGCCTGTGAGACTGACAAGTGATTCAAATTTAAGCAAAATCGGTGTTGGTATGTTTGAACTGATGACATTTTTGTATAGGTAAATTTGTAGGGGGCGCTATAGTAAGAATTTTTTTCAATTTCGTCTGATGAATGGGTGTAGGCCTGTGAGATTGACAACTGATTCAAATTTGAGCCAGATCGGTGGTGGTATATTCGAACTGATGCCATTTTTGTATAGGTACATTTGTAGGGGGTGCTATAGTGCAAAATCTAAATTTGTTTTGATAAATAGGTGTAGGCCTGGGAGATTGACAACATATTCAAATTTGAGCCAAATCAGTGTTCGTATGTTCAAACTGAAGCAATTCTAGTAAATTTGTATTTCTAGGGGGCGCTATAGTGCGAACTTTGTATTTGTTCCAATAAATCGATGTAGACCTGGGAGGTAGACGTCTGAATCAAATTTGAGCCAAATCGGTGATCGTATGTCCGAACTAAAGCAATTTTTGCAATAGTACATTTTTGAAAAAACTTTGCAAATTTTGCGACTGCGTCACACAAAAACGGTTACACCAATCCCAACAAATCAGATAACTTTTGATCCCCCACTTGTCTAGATACTGTACACTGATTTTGAGCTGATTTGGCCAAATGGCCAAGGAGGAGATAGTTAAAATACAACGACAGCGAAAACACCGACTCAGCATTTTAGAAATATCAATCCAACATGGCGGACTTCCGGTTTGTTTAGGGGTGTGGCCATAATAATATTTTTTGTTTATATCCTGACGATCAATCTGTGTACTGATTTTCATAGCTGTACGACAAAGTTTATGTTGGACGTGCTTTCATTGGTGCAATGTATTTTCACTTTTCAAGGGGGTGCTGTTGCAACATTTCTTTACTAACATCTACGAAACCTATATGTAAATTCAATTTTTCACACTTCTGAATTTTGTGCAAAATTTGGTGAGTTTTTGTGCATGTTTAGGGGGTGAAATTTCAGCTCAAAGAGCAGAAGAAAAATAAATAGTAAATAAATAAAAAAAAAAATACTACTAATCTGAGCAGGAACAATATATCCATTTCCATGACAACTGATGGATAGAAAAAAGACTAACTCATATAGAAGGAACAAAGACTAACTTATATGGACAGAACAACAACTAGCTCATATGGAAGGAATAAAGACTAACTCATGGATGGAACAAAGACTAACTCATATGGAAGGAACAAAGACTAACTCAGGGAAGGAATAAAGACTAACTTTTTCAGCTGCTGTACATAAAACAGGCCTTTGGGTCCATGGGATTTCCCCCTCACTGCCGGACAGATGGTAGTCTTGTTATGATTCGTGTTTTACAGCCTCTCATCATTTTTAAGCTGCTCGGAAGCAGGTCTTAACATGGCACACTTCCCAAACACACTGGCAAACACACTAATGAACACCCATATTTGGACAGATTCTGTTTTATCTGTAACTCGATCTCATCTTTTGTGCAGCTCTGATTGTGCTCTGCTGCTCCTATGGTATTTTTCTGCTGCATATTTTTCCCTCCTAGTGGTATGAAATAGTGTTGTAGTTCAGACCACCCAAAATGAGAGCGTACCGAGACAAAGTGAAAACGCTGAGGGGTCACAACCGAGAAAAACCCTTACAAACAAAGGACCAAAGATTTCACACCTGAAACGTTTGAAGGATTTATTTTTCAGATCACAAATTGGAAAATGCACACCCATACGCTCACACCCATGAGCTAAATCTAACAGGAAGCTGGCAATTTGCCTTTCAAAGTATTCTAACATCAAAGAATTAACAAGACAATCTCTTTCCACAATCACTGCTTATTCAGTTCAAACTTTTTTGACACATTTTATGTATCGATAGAGAGAGAACACTCTCTACAAGCTATAATTGAAAGGATTTTTGAGATAGGATGTATGATTATGGACTAATCTGTGTTTATTTCAGAAGAGATTTGTGAAATCCTTCTCCTGCTCTGACACTGTTTACACAGGGAGAGTGCAGCGGTGTTGTATTACCAGGCAGGCACAGACAGTGAACTGAATGGTGAAAGCTGATTGGCTCAGTGAGAATTCTATTTGTCTGATGTAATGTATGCAATGAAAACACTAGATAGTGCGATAACACCATGGTTTGACAGTGAGATCACAATTTTGACTTGTCTTTCACCTAAAAAAAACATGCTGTCAAATATTCTACACAAGAACATTTTAACAATACAGGAAAAATACCAAAATTAAATAAGAATAAATATATATGTGTAAAAATAATGTAATCATGAAAGTAGAATAAAAATAAGTACATGACAAATGGTGCACACACAGAGAGAGTAGGGGTTTTCCAAAATAAAAGCCTCATTCAAAATGCAAAACAATGAGTATTACATAACTTTTCTTCATTTTTTTACATTATAAAAATGTGACTGGTACACACACACACACACACACACACACACACACACACACACACACACAATAAGGTTTTTCTAAATCAAAGCCTTATTAAAAATGGTAAATTATGAGTTTTATGCTCAACTGTTCGAACAATTTCAATTCATTCAAACTGATTCTGTCTCTCATGCACATGCATGCTCACAGTAAGGTTTTCAAAATAAAAGCTTCACTAAAAATGCAATATATTGAGTATTACATAACTTTTCTTCACTTTTATGACCAAACGCTCAACTGTTTGTACGATATTAGTTCATTAAAAATTATTCTGTCTCACAGACACACATAGGGCTTTTCAAAATAAAATCCTTAAATGTGGTAAATCACGTATTTTATGCTCAATTGTTTATACAATTTCAATTAATTCAAACTCATTCTATCTCTCTCACACACACAGAGTAAGATTTTTCAAAATAAAAGCCTCATTAAAAGGTGATGGTAGTTTCAGCAGAGGGGCTCTGGTATTCTGTGGGATGAAAGGAGGATGGACACAAAAGGGTGGGAGGTGGTGTTGTGATGGAAAGGTGTGACTTGAGCTGAGGTGTCGACAGTCGTAGAAGTCAGAACGCGCAGGAGGCTGAATGCACGGTGTGAGGTCCCGCCCAATGCTGCTTGCAGCTTTACTTAGGGACAGAGCCAGGGATGGCAGACTTGCCAGTCCTTGCCTGGACTAGAAGGCTCATTTCTTGGAAAGGCAAGGCCGTATTGCACAGGTGTCAAACTCCGGTCCTCGAGGGCCGCTGTCCTGCATGTTTTAGATGTTTCTCTCTTCCAACACACCTGATTCAACCACGTGACTCGTCATCAAGCATCTCCAGCAGCCTGCAGATGAGCCATGTAGTTGAATCAGGTGTGTTGGAAGAGGGAAACATCTAAAACATGCAGGAAAGCGGCCCTTGAGGACTGGAGTTTGACACCCCTGCCCAATTGTATTTCATTTGTTTCTTTTTCTTTTTCTGTGATGCTTTAAAGTGGAATTTGACATCCTAAACATGCTCAAAAACTCACCAAATTTGGCACACATCAGGCCTGCTGAAAAATTTTATAATATGTAAAAGTTAATCCCATCTGTGCCAAAATGTGCTCTCTAGCGCCACCTATGTAAAAAAAAAAAAAAAAATACACAAACGGCCCGAGTGGCCAACATGAATGTCGTAGAGACATGGAACCAATGCCAATTTTTTTTTGGATGATCCACTATAAATGATATGCTGGCACCCATTAACTCCAACGGGAAGTTTGTAATTTGCCTTTCAAAATAAAATTTTTAAAATGAACTTGTATGACACTGTTTGTCGTATTGGCTTCTAAATAGCACCAAAAGATAGAGTAAACCCTTCTCAAAAAAGTGATCTCGCAGCTTTGTAATTACTGCCTTAGTTTTTTTTTTTTTTTATAAGCCCGGAAAGTTGCGATGTCTCATTTTTCACTTCAAACTTTTTGCCCACGTTATGTATCTATATGTTCACAGTACTCACCACAACTCTCCCATGCAAAAAATTTTTTAGATGGGATGTACAGTTATGGATGTATTGAAATTAGTTTATTTTTACACTTTTCCACTTTAAACTGTAATTTGTCCCCCTCAGCATGCTCCAAAATTCGCCAAATTTTGCATACATCATGGCTGACAAACAGTTTGATAAAAATATCAAAATGAACCCCTTAGATGCCAAAATGGACTCTGTAGCACCACCTACATACACAAAAATGATGCTAGCAGCCAGTAGGAATATTGTACAGACATGAAACAAACACCAAAATGCTGTTCTCATCGAGCCTGACAAATCATCCGCTGACACCCATGAGCTAACTCCAACAGGAAGTTGGCAATTTGGCTTTCAAAGGGACTCCATGGTCTGATGAATACTGTACATTCATTTCAGACTTTTTTCACAAATCTTATACATCACTATGTTCCCAAGAGTCTGCAGAAGCCACACACAAAAGAATTTTTGAGATAGGATCTACGGTTATGGAATAATCACAGTATGTTTGAGGAGTACTTTTACTTTTGGTTTTAACTTTGAAAAATTCACATCTATGTTAAAAAACCTACTTTTCAATCAGTGGCTGCATGAGTCTACAGTGTAATGGTTGGTGAATAGGACTATTACACAGGGAACCAGGGTTCAATTCCCAGGTGAGGTTGAATTTTTTTTCCCTTTACATTCATAAACACAGGTTTGGTGCATTACATTGTGGGTATATGACAATTTGCACACAGAGGAAAGAGTACGTTTTTCAAAATAAAAGGCTTATTACAAATAATAAATGAGCATTAAATAACTTCATTTTTATGACCAAATGCTCGACTGTACAATTTTACTTCATTAAAAAATATTCTTTCTCACAGACACACACATACACACAATAGGGTTTTTCAAAATAAAAGCCTTAAATGTGGTAAATCATTGGTTTTATGCTCAATTATTCATACAATTTCAATTCATTATTTAAACTGATTCTGTCTCTCTCTCTCTCTCTCTCTCTCTCTCTCTCTCACACACACACACACAGTGGGGTTTTTCAAAATAAAAGCCTCATTAAAAGGTGATGGTTTCAGCACAGGGCCACTGGTGTTCTGTAGGGATGTGAAGACAGACACAAAAGGGTGGGAGCTGGTGTCGGGATGGAGAGGTGTGACTTGAGCTGAGGTGTCGATGGTCATGGGAGGCGGAACACATGGGAGGTGGAACACTCGGTGCAAGGTCCCACCCAATGTTGCTTGCAGCTTTAATTATTAGGGACCGAGCCTGGAAGGTAAGTCCCACTCACACACAGTGTAAGTGGACTTGCCTGGAAAGGCAAGGCCCCATTGTTTTTGGTTTGTTTTTTATTATTATTTTTCTGTGCCACTTTGAACTGGAATTTGACCCCCTAAACATGCTCAAAAACTCACCAAATTTGGCACACATGTCAGGTCTGGCAAAAAATTTTATAAAATGTAAAAATTAACCCTATTGGTACCAAAATGTGCTCACCAGTGCCGCCTATGTGAAAGAAAACCCATAATGGCCCTAGTGGCCAAAAGGAATGTCGTAGAGACATGAAACCAATGTCAAAATTTTTGTTTGATGATCCACTACAAATGATATGCTGACACCCATGACCTAACTCCAACAGGAAGATCGCAATTTCACAATAAAATAAAATAACCCTCCTCAGCCTCCCTGGTAAGGTCTATGCCAGGGTACTGGAAAGGAGGGTACAGTCGGTAGTTGAACCTCAGATTGAGGAGGAGCAATGTGGATTTTGTCCAAGATGTGGAACTCTGGACCAGCTCTATACCCTTGCTGGGGTGCTGAAGAGGGCATGGGAGTTTGCCCATCCAGTCCACATGTGTTTCGTGGATTTGGAGAAGGCTTACGACCATGTCCCCAGGGGCATCCTATGGGGGGTACTCCAGGAGTATGGAGTGGATGGCCCCTTGCTGGTGGCCATTCAGTCCCTGTACCGAAGGAGTGCGAGCCTGGTCCACGTAGCTGGTATTAAGTCTGACCTGTTCCTATTGAGAGCTGGACTGCGCCAGGGCTGCCCTTTGTCACTGGTTCTGTTCATAACTTTTATGGACAGAATTTCTAGGCGCAGCCAGGTGGGGTAGGGGGTTGATTTCAGTGGAGTGAGGATCTCGTCTTGGCTTTTTGCGGATGATGTGGTCCTCTTAGCTTCATCGAACAGCGACCTCCAGCTCTCACTGGGCCAGTTCGCAACCGAGTGTGAAGTGGCTGGGATGAGGATCAGCACCTCCAAGTCTGAGGCCATGGTCCTCAGCCGGAAAGGGTAGAGTGCCCACTCTGGGTCAGGGGGGGGGTCCTGCCTCAGCTGGAGGAGTTCAAGTATCTCGGGATCTTATTCATAAGTGAGGGAAGGATGAAGAGGGAGGTTGACAGGTGGATTGGGGTGGCGCCTGCTGTAATGTGGATGCTAAACCGGTCCATTGTGAAGAGGGAGCTAAGCCAAAAGGCGAAGCTGTCAATTTACCGTTCTATCTACGTTCCAACCCTCACCTATGGTCATGAGCTTTGGGTAATGACCGAAAGAATGAGGTTGCAGGTACAAGCAGCCAAAATGAGTTTCCTTTGCAGGGTGGCTGGGCTCAGCCTTAGAGATAGGGTGAGGAGCTTGGACATCCGGGAGGGACTCGGCGTAGAGCCGCTGCTCCTCCACGTCCAGAGGAGCCAGTTGAGGTGGCTCAGGCATCTAGTGAGGGTGCCTCCCAGACGCCTCCCTGGTGAGGTGTTTCGGGTATGTCCATCCGGGAGGAGACCTCAGGGCCGACCCAGGACACACTGGAGAGATTATATCTGTCAGCTGGCCTGGGAATGCCTTGGGATCCCCCTGGAGGAGCTGGTGGAAGTGGCTGGGGAGAGGGAAGTCTGGGTTTTATTGCTGAGGTTGCTGCCCTCGCAACCCGGACCCGGATAAGCGGATGAAAATGAGTACGAGTGACTCTAGTGGCAGAGAGAGAGAGAGAGAGAGAGAGAGAGAGAGAGAGAGAGAGAGAGAGAGAGAGAGAGAGAGAGAGAGAGAGA